>JAEBUN010000064.1:0-135086 GCA_023014365.1 Lepiota brunneoincarnata
ATCCGGAAGGAAATTGACTGGGCCCTTATGAACCCCCTCGGAACGGGGACCATAGCGTAGGCTCAGAAAATCCATCATCATGTTCAATGAGACGGCAACGTTCATTGAGCGGGTTACCCATTTTTTGTTCAATGAGGCCAAGTGGGCCCAGGTGGAACAAGGGGGTTTTGAGCGGAAATGTTGCTTAACAAAACGGAGGTGGAACGGACCGAGGTGGATATGCCTGTGTTCAAGTTGGCAAAAAATGGATCAGGATTTGTTGAGTTGTTGCGAGTGAGTGTGGACCCATCTTTTTTTTTTAGTCCGATTGGGTTGCTGCTGGCGCGACGTTAGCTTTTGGGAGGACGTGGGTGCGTTTATACAGCCCAGTAGATCTGTTATTTAAAGTGTTTCCATAACCAAATTTCACGCCCTTGCGAGCCTGCTTTCAGCGCTTACAAACTGAATGCTCCTCTGAGCTGCTTGTCTAGCCGATTCTCTCGGATGCTGTACGAAGCGGAAGCGGAGGTTCCAGCGAATCCAACCAGAGTGTGATGTATGAACCCAGGAGAGCATGAGCAACTCCTTGCTTCATACTCTCCGACCATTATCACCCCTTTTCAATCCTCTTGCTTCCTTTCCCAAATGCGAGTGAGAGTGGATGTATATCGTGGATGCCATAACATGAAAATTTTAGGTATTAGACAGGTTTATGGCGTTTTCGGAAAACAGAATGAGAGAAGCCACATCATCAATTAAGCAGAACAATGAATTGAGTGAGAAATGATAAACGGTACAATAACAGAAGTGTTGGGTAGCTTCACATGATGACTGCCCAAATCGACGAGTAAATGGAGCAATTGCGAAGATTGCAATATAAACCGAATGAAGTGGAAGGCGGATAGCAGTAATTAAACCAGTGACCAAGATAAGTGAGTAGAGAGAGCAAAAAAAGAAAAAGACAAACAAGGCGATAAGGGAGATATTGCAGTCAAGAACCCCTGAGTTTGGGCTCGAAAGGTTCAAAACAAGAAAAACGGCAAAAGAAAAAAAAAAGAAAATTTTCTTAGCGCTTTCGGTTAACGATGGGACCATTCGGATTAATATTGAGGGTTGTGGACTTTTTACGCTTTCCACGATGGCTCTTAGTAGGGTACTCACAGCGCAGAGAACGCTTTTGACATTGACTAAAAACAAATCGTTAGCGAATGGTCGGCAGGGTATTGAATTGCTATACGCACTTGCACGATTTCCCGTCGCCGTCTTTTACTGGCGGCCCACAGGCAATCTTTCGTCCTCTACAGAACATACAAGCCAATGCACGTTTCTTTTCCGAGTGACATTTACCTGTTGTGCTGCCATTTGTAGGAGAAATCCGAGTCAGTGCAGATATGGAACGACCGGTCATGTTAAGGGTGGATGTCAACGAGGATGGAGCAGCAGCACTAGTGGAGGTGGCAGCGGCACCCACAGCTTGGACAGATGTCAGTGATGGCAACCAGCCCAGAAATCCCATGCTGGAGATCGGTCCTGCGTTACTGCTCCCTCCAGATTTGTGGGGTGAGTGGGAGGGACAAGTATACCGCGGTGAGTAGCGCCGGTGAGATCGGTTGGTGAGATGATGACTATTTCTGCGAGAGGGAGGGATAGATGATTTGTACTGAGGAGGCTTTGGCTCGGTAGAATACTGAGGTTGTTCAGGTTCCGGTTTGATGTTCGTTACACTATTGACCAAGTCCATCTCGTAACTGTAAGCCGCCTGCACCAACGCAGGTGGACTGAGAGAGGAGGCTGATGGATCCTGATGAACGGGAGAGGGGAGGGTACTGGGATCATACGCAGTATCAGGTTTGGGAGTGTAATATGTTTGCTGAGGTGAGGTGTGGTACGGTGATAGACCACTATGGAACACGCCTGATGCATCTGAGGAAGAATCAGGAGAGGGCAGAGAGTCCATCACAGGCGAAGGCGGTTGCTGTTGATGTGGCTTTCCTGGATATGAGTCATTGTACCCCGATATAGCGATATGCAGCACCGAGGTGGCCATCGGCTCATGCTGAACATTCAAGGGGGCGGCAGGAGGCGCCTAAAGGTTATCCCATGAGCTCCTAGATGGCATTCTCAAGAATCCAGTGAGATCACTTACTGCATATACCGCGTGGTGAGTGTCCTGGATATGGATGTCATGAGACTCGACTGGCTGATGGGTCAGGTGGTCCGTGCCTTGGCCATGAGGTGGGAGCTGAGGGGCGGCGGCAGGGTGCAATGAGTGACTACTGATATGAAGATAGTCGAAGTGAGCCTGAAGGGACATGTCGTCGAGCGACGAGGCATGGGCAAGCTGAAAGCTACAACCGGACGGAAAACCGGCATTATTGCGTGATTTGGCCTCGAGAGCGAGGCGGGCTGCGGGGAAAGTCATATAAAACTCTTCGTCTGTCTTGCGCAGGGTCTGCTGGAAGAGGGAGAGGGGTTGTTCCTCATAGGGTAGCTTGGGGGGCAACTTGTAAAGGGATGATGATGAGTTATGAGAGCTTAGTGAGGGCAAGAATGAAAAGGGCGTACATAAGAGGAGGAAGAGGTGGAAGAAGGAGAAGGCGAGAAAGAGCTTACAGGCATGGATGCAGTGAAGGAAGAAGGAGGAAGTTGGAGACGTGGATGGTGAGGAGGATGGAGGTTGAGGTTGGAATCAGGGGAGGATATCGGAAGAAAAGTAGGGAAGAGAGAGAGGGAGGATTACGAGAAAGTATAAGAACCGAAGAATCCAGGGTCGAACATGGACCTATACAAACCCATCCCCAGAAATCCGCAACCCTCAGATACACCCAATCCTGGGCAATGACACCACCCAGTACACTGCACATCCTTCTCGTGCTTTGTTTTCGTTTCTCACAGGCCACCAGCAGGGTACTCGGTGGCTGACTGGATTTCCCTATATTTTGCAACTACCGGAGCGCAGCACACTACAACAAGGCAATTAGGAAGAGCTTGGCATGCGTCGAAAACAACAGATACAGTGCCCGGTCAAGCAAATGATAGGCCTGACCACCCTTTCCCACACTCCAGAGACTGATCACCCAAGTCGCGCTGGTACATCTTGCCTTCCTTCGCTCGAGAGAATGATACACCGTAGTGCTCGAGCTCTGTTATAACGTCAGCGAATGACACGTCAGCGAATGACACCTGGGTACTAGAGAACGACTACACCTTGGTGATGGCATTGGGCGCTTCACGACACATGTAGTGAATGGTATCTCGGTTGCCGAGCCAGTCCAAACCCTTCACCTACGAATAATGGTTTAAATCACGAACTCGAGTAATTAAATTCAATACTTACAGTCTCGTACATACCCCACCACCAGTCATCTTTAGTTACATCTCCCTCAGTGGTCGATGACAGCTGCACAAGCGTTAATATAATATCTCCCAAAATAAAAGCCTTCCTCCCATGGTCAATCCGGCCTTTGACGCATGCCTCGAGTAGCTGGTGATAGTCCATCCCAAATGTATCCCGCTCCTCAGTCCCATCATTCGGGCAGTGCACATTGATGAGAACAAACAGACCCGAGTCAACCGTAATGGCACGACCTTCGCTGTCCAGGCGCTATTTGTTGAGTCGTTGCGAGTGAGTGTGGACCCTTTTTTTTTTAGTCAGATTAGGTTGCTGATGTGACGTTAGCTTTTGGGAGGATGTGGGTGCGCTTATGCAGCCCAGCAGATCCGTCATTTAAAGTGTTTCATAACCAAATTCACGCTCTTGCAAGCCTGCTTTCAATGCTTACAAACTAAACACTCCTCCCGAGCTGCTCGTCTAGCCGATTCTCGGATGCTGTACGAAGCAGAAGCAGAAGTTCCAATGAATCCAATCAGGGTGCAATGTATTAACCAGGAGAGCATGAGCGACTTCTTGCTCCATACTCTGACCATTATCACCACCCTCGATGAACGGGAGAACTGCAAGTCGAAGGGTATGCTCATACAGGGCTACGTATTGTGATCAAACTGCTCCTCAATAATGCTGCTCTCTGTTTCAACCACGTTTCCCGGAGTCTCTTCCCTCGAGTTCTGTCATCCTCATGGCACTCTTCTCTGCCTGGTAAGTACTGCAAAGATGTACACCCATGTTGCCCCCACCCATCCTGGCGATGGCGCCACAAATACATCCGGCAAATAAAGTTCATGTATTCCCCCCTGCTTTATGCAAACCCACCCGCCGGGAAGGCAAGATGCAAGTATGATTCCCGTTCCAGCTCCCAGGGAAAGGATGAACGTTGCGTGTGCTTGCTTATGTCTGGATGAGCGTTGATGGCTCCTCCCGGCCGGGTTATCCTGGAGCAGGGGCGGAGGGTGTCTTCAGGCTCGGTGTCTCAGGCATTATTTTTCGACAGAACTCGGACTATATCTGCGCATCCAGAGTCCAGATTCAGGGCCAGGATAGATGTGCTAAAGTTGTGCGGAATTTCTGAGGTGTCCGAACTTACGTCTGCAGGTTTACGCTGGTAAAGGTGGTGGACTCAGAGGTCGCTCATGTGGCGACGATTACTTGGTAGGAAAACATGATCCGACTTACCAACACCTTGTAATTGAAGAGTCTCATTACTGGATTATGCCCAACGGATATTCCAACATTCAAAGGCAATTCTCGCCGCCAACTTTCAAGCAGGATAGTGACTGAATTTCTCGTAAGAGCATTTACAGTGTAGAGGTGGCTAACCAGCTGCTGGCGTAGCCGAGCGAACCACCTCTCCACAACGATTTTCGGATGTAACAAATTTCGGACGAAGCACCAGTGCGACGACTTTCCTAAAAAGGAAACATGTAGCCTTTGGATCAAATTATTTCGGATCAGTAATATCCCCCCGTCCTGCCCCTAAGCTCCTGACCCTTGCTTCTCCCTACATTTCAATAAAGGTACCCGTGCACTCTATTTGTAGGCAAGGCAAATGAAAGCCTTGTATATGGATAAAAATACGCCTCTAAGCAGGCCACCACAGATCAAGAAACTCCGCTGGCATGTATACACCTCCGCTTGCTTCGTTTGGAGTTTGCTGTGAATTTGCATAGGATATATGCGTTGCAAAATGCCCCTAGGCCTGGGGTTAGCCCTTCCCGTTCCCCTGTCGAATCACCGTCGGCGACCTTTGTGGTTCAAGGTGTTGCTTCTTCACTCAAAGCCAGCCTTTTGCCGGATCTTATCGCCACCTTTACGAAAACGCTTGCCGAGGGTAACGCGGCACTAGCCAATTTATTTATCCCATCCACTTCCGAAAACCGTTATCTGGTCGTTGTTGATCCAGAAGACCATGCTGCTATCGTGGCACATCCATACTTTCTCACAAAGCTCCGCGAAGTGTATCCCCATCCCTGGGTTGCTTCGGCAGCCTCGGTGCCAATAAAAGCCGAAATTGGCGAGACGTTCGGGTGCTTCATTTTCAAATTTTTATGGGGTGGGTGTTCCTTATCATATGAGGTCTTAATTGCCATACTGTAGCTAGTAATTGATAGTATGTGGGCCATACATTTAATGAAGGCTCTTGCCACAGGGGTGGGAGCGGTACCGTGTCCTCTGGGTCATTGAACCAATCAATCTCTCAGGCATCTTTGAGTGTGCTGTCTGGATTTCGTGCATCGCCAATCTATAGAAATAAGCTAGCTGATGCGAGTCAGGTGCGAGACAATACTTACAAGCTTTGAAGGGCTGGCAAATTCGGAGCAGTCCATTAGCATCAGCCTTGGCTACTACGGAGCATAGGCAGCCTTACCCTGCCCGCAGCAGCCTGTGCTTGTTGTTCTGCCATGTTTATGAGGCGAGCTGGGTATTCTGTCTGGGTGGCCGGCGTACAATTAACGCAGCGGTGAGTTCGGTATTTTCGATGTTCTGGGGTCGATGCAGACCTTGTAGGGTACTCAGGGGTGTGTTGGGTGTTTATCTTACTGGACGGCGATACGAGTAATCTACGAACTACCTAGGGGTGTGAGGAGTGAATACGGTGGAAGAGAAGGCGTGTCGCGATGCTGAGGTCGCGCTTTTGGGCACCTTACTTAGGATTCAGGGTAGGTTGTTGATCCTCGCGCCGTTGTTGATCCTCGCGCCGTTGTTGATCCGGGTCGAGCACATGACAGATCATGTCTCACCGAGGCCTTGATCAAATGACCTGCCCTAAATTCTATGCGCCAGGTATATCTGTTTGCGCTTCCGGATGATTGCGACCCTTTCCCGCCTCCTCTGCCTGTGGTACCTTGCCAATGCTGGCCCTGGATCAATAACCTATGTTCCAAGGTAAGTCCTTGGCTTCTGTTTTGCGCGCTATTCTAACGTTGCTGCCCTTTCACTTCTGCGCGCTCTCCCCCTGTCTCGTTACATGTCCTCTCTTTGGTGCACGGCCCTCTCTGGTGCACATCTCCTCCCTCTCATACTTGTGTTGTACATCTTACTCCGTGGATGTTCTCTCGTTCACCCCTCCCCTCCCTCTCGCTCGTCCTCCTGCTTTTCACTCGCTGCTCTTACCCTTTCACCCGTGGATCTCCCACCCCATCGCGGATTTCTCACCCCGTGGCCGAGCTCTCACCTGCTCTCACCCTCTCGGCGATCTCTCGCCTTCTCGCTTGCCATCCCAACCTCTCGCTCCCGGATCTCTTGCCCTCTCGGCAATCTGTCGCTCTCTCGCTTGCCATTCCCAACATCTCGCTCCCCGATCTCCTGCTCTCTCACCCTCTCGGTGATCTCTCGCCCTTTCACTTGCCATTCTCAACCTCTCACTCCCCGATCTCCCGCCACTTTTTTTTCCTCCCTCTCGCTTGCCGGCTCTTTCATTTCGCCTCCAGCCGTTGCCGCCGGCCCTTCTCGCTGCTGCATGCCTCCTCCGCTGCACGACTTGTCTATCATGCCCTCCCTCCCTTTCTTATTCCAGCTCTTTGCTAGCCATTGAAAGTGCCCACCCTTCTATTCTCTGGGGGGTTTCAGCTTGTTCACTCGAGCTCGCACCGACATTTGGGTGTGGGTCTGGCCCCGGGCATGGGATTAGTCAAATGAACTCGCTTTCACCGGGCTCACGGCTACTGGGGGGGGGGGGGTGGGGTACTTGGCACTGGTAGGGCGGGCCGCTGCTCCCTTCCATCCTCTGGGGCATGAATCAGACAGAATCACCATCATCACTCCCCACGCTACATGCTCTCCCTTCCCCCCTTCCTTTGACCCCCTCGCGCTTTTCTTGTAGCCCCTGATGCTTGCCTCGAAATTCACTCAAGACAAGCATTGTTCCAACTGCGCTTCAGCGGAACTTTCTGGCCTTCCAGTATGAAAAATTGGATGCTGCAAAAGTGCCCTTGGCGGTACCCCGGAGTGGTGCCTACAGTTTGGTAAGAGCCCTGTCCAATCTCAGCGTAGTGGGTCACCGACGCTCAGCAACTTAACTCATCAGATTGTGACCCACTCGTAAAGTGAGAGTAACGTTCTGTCACTACCTTTCACCCATTCCCCATTTTGATTACCTCGGGGTGTAGATTCTGCTACATGCCTCCTGCGCTCCCTTCACCAGTTGAAAGTCAGCAGTTCTCGGCAATACTTGTCCGTTCGTTGGGATCAAGACCCTCCCTGTCTGGATCCCTTTGTGATAACCTTACATTATGGACTTTGTACACATCAATAGTCTCCCTGCATATGTCGCATTGCATGTTGTCCTTGTACATTCTCTCAGCGAATGCGACAGCAGTTGATGTGCTGCCATTGGATGAAAAGGTCTAAATGAGAGAACAGTAGCACCAATGTTCTTGCGGCAGACCAGAGTCTCACACAGCTCCTGGGCCTTGACTTTGCCTTCAGCTGCCTCAATACCAGGTTGAGTGCCCTTGATGCATTTGCCAAGAATGCCTAGAATTAACGGTAATGTCTCCAGGTCTGTATGTTCATACTCCTTCTCGGTCACTTTGAGGGTCCGATCCAGCTAAAGATTTAGTCAAGGGCAACCAGGCTACGGGACGAGAGAGGAAGGTTAGGGTTAAAAAATTTGGCAGAGTGGGTGCCGTCACCCTCATGACGTCTTATTGTTTCCTCATTTTTTGCCACTCTCGCCTACAGGTGCAAATACCTTAGGTAGATAAAAGGGCTGTGGAGCTCATCTCGTCGTCACACAGGGCAGCGACCCACCTATGTCGCTTTCTGACGCCGGCAATGCTGGAGGCTGTACTCCGATGGGGAATGCCCCAAACACGCTGCAATCGGAATTCGATTTGGGTACTGTCCCCTCCGTTCCAATGCTCGAGCCCGTCAATGTATGCGGCAACTTTTCATTACCTTTGCTACTTCACGCCGCAGTTCTAGCCGAAGAAGATGATGCCGAGCCCCAAGACACCACAGAGCCTCCCACCTTGGATGGCAAAGGGCCCACTCCTGCCTCGATGGCCGAGCAGCCAGCCTCTGACTTGCTTCCCTCCCATCTCACCAGTAAACGGCGCTACCAGCGTCGCAGGGGCAACCCCCCACCCCCACCTAGCACTTCTGAGGACCATCCTGGCGCGCACAGGCCATTACCCCTGCCCGGGGCCTCCAATGGTCCCCGGGATCCCTCTTCTGGCCCAGCGAGGCTTTCCCACTCCCACAAACTCCGCCTTTATAAACGCCGCGAAAAAGCTGCCCGTGAGGGCCATGCCATATCACCAAAAATACGCCAAACCTTGGCAAGTACAAGCTTGGCAGTGGATACACAGCTTCAAATCGACTCTCTGCCTGTTTCCAGCTGTGGGTACCGGGCTGCCGCTAAACGCAAACTACCCGCAAATATGGAGCCATGCCCTCTAACCCTAGAGGCTTTGATTAATGATAACTATAGGTATATTGCCTGGAATGGCCGGTGAGTAGGTATTCTTTATACTGTGCCTTTGGCTCAAATTCTCAAAGCACTCCCCGGCCTATTCGAAATCAGGAGGGCCGAATTTTCGCTGTTCTGGCTGGCCAACCACCACATGAAGCCTGGACCACCACCTGCAAAACAGCATATGCCACCCTTTCCGAGACCAGTATGCATGCCCCTTTTACAGAGGACGAGCTTGTCCATGGCCGCGGGGCCTTCCCCGCTCTTAACCTTGGAGTGACCCATGGCCAGGGGTCACCTTGCCCTCACAACCTCAGGGCAAATCGCGATCTGGAGGACAGGCTATTGGCAAACCCTGATTTGCAAGACATGGCTAAGTTTGCAAGCAGTAGGTTGCATGCTGTTTTCATTTTCCTCCCATGCTAATCCAGAGCTATAGTCTGCGTAGCAATTTGGTCACCACGGTTATATCACTACTACCACACCCGATTGACTGCCTTGTTCAACCACCCCAATTCCAAAGGCAGCCTACGTCGTATTTTCCCTGAATGTGTTTTCCCACGTGTGGCTATCAACTTTGGTCCTCGGGCCTACTGCCAGCGGCACCGGGACCAAATGAATTGTCCATTTGGATGGTGCTCGGTGCAAGCCCTTGGTGATTTTGACCCAACCAAGGGTGGTCATCTGGTTCTTGATGAACCAAAATTGGTGATTGAGTTTCCCCCCCACTCTGTTATTCTCATTCCTTCAGCTACCATTACACATGCAAACGTTCCGGTTGGGGTAAATGAAGCACGTGCTTCATTTACTCTGTTCTGTCCAGGAGGTCTCTTTCGATGGGTTGACGCTGGCTTTATGCTTGAGAAGACGCTGCAGGCAGTGGATCCTGTGAGATACAAGGAGCTGCAGCAAGAAAAGCACACGCGGTGGCAGCTGGGGTTGGGTTTGTATCATACTTTGGATGAGTTAGCTGGAGGAAAGTGTTCATAGCTCCTGTGTCCCAAAATATATACAAACTTTGCACTTGGTATTGGTTTGTGTGCCTATTCACTGGTGTGGGAGTGACTGTTAGCACAGAAGGCAGTCATCAATTGACACTTTATTTTTGGGGCCCATGGAACATTGAGATAGGTTCCCCAGGGAACATGCTCAATGCTGCCACCAACTTTCCCGTGCTGGCCTGCAGCAATCCTCGATTGTGGCGCTGATGCTTAACAATGTAGTACTCAAGTGCTGGATGGCCGGCGAATGCACATATATGTTGCTCAATTGTCGCACCTCGCCGCTCGCCATCAATTGCACACAAAAAACAGACTCACGTGTATAGCAGTTGCGGGGGTTTCTAGGTGCATTACTTGGTCACGTGGAACATCCCACAGCAAGCGATTACTTACCAAAAAAGGAGAGAAGTCAAGGTGACCGGCAAGAATGGATAGAATGCTGAGTCAGCCACTCAGATAGTAGCCAACGATTACCTTCTGAATAGCATCTGATGGCGGTAGTAGTGCCAGGCATGGGGTCTTTGGGGCATGTTTACTCTTAACAAATAGGGGAACAGCCTGGCGGCGAGTGAGATTCAGCCCAAAGGGTTATGTCTCGGGAGAATGCCCCTGTGTAAAACAGAAGATAGACTGGCGCAGCAAAAGACAGTGTTCCACCCGGTTGGGAGTGATCTGGAGCCATCTGGAGTGCATAAACACAATGGCAGTAGCGGGTGAAACAGGTAACTAGTATCTTTAAACCGATGCCTGGGAACAGTAACAAGCCAGCCAGGGTGCCCAGCACACTGCGGACAAAGAATGCATCTATTCCCTCAAACACAATCCTCCCAAAAAATAAAACCAAGCAACAGAAGAGCGGATCACCTAGCGTTCCCTGCAGAATAGAGCCAACGCAATCCAGCACGGTCGGACTGCTGGAAAATCCATTTCCAATCCCCATGGAGAGGTGGATGGCTTGCCTACACGAGCAGCCGGGTTGCAACCTCTACACCTGCGTCAAGCTTGTTCCCCAGAAATAAAGCAGCAATCGATAACTGCCAGCTGTCATCTACCCAAAGCAATTTTACGCATTTATGCATGTACACAATACAACAATCAAAAGCAACACTCTCATTTTCATGCACCTGCTAGCACATGCACTGGTCCTCAGTAGCCATGTCCACACCCCACACTGTGCTCTACTTCCCACTCAGGCGGGCCTTCCTCTGATAAGGATTTGTCGGCTTGGTAGGGTTTGATGGGAGCTTTGGTACTTGATGGACTTGGACATCAGCAACGCTGCGGTAAATGGGGAAAGCTACACCATATGAGTCGTCAGAGGACAACTGAGATGCTATGAGGGCACACCTGGTGTCGTTTTCTCCAGAATCTCCTTTGCAGAAATGTTTTGATGCACCACCTTCCCTTTCGATGCCCGAGCCACAGTTTTACTGCTTGAAGGCATAGATGGGGCCTCGTGCTGCTCATCAGATGGTTCTGGCATTAACAATGGTGGTGGGTCTGAAGGTGCAGATGGAGTTTTTGGCTGGGGTGGAGTAGGGGTTGGTGGTATGCCTGAAGGCGCAGACGAGGGGGAACCCTGGGGTGGAACAGATGCTGCCTTCAAGGGACGTTGTGCCTTTGAAGGGACAGCCAACAAAGGAGGCGGCAATGGTGGGGTTTGGTGGATTTTGGGTTTTTTTGGAGGCACCTTTGAAGAAGATCCAGTGCCTGTATTTTCAGCTGTGCATGAGCGTTCTGTCACAGAAAAGTGCAGGGCCCCACCTTGAACCAAGTGATTGCCTGCAGCATCCAGCAGTGATGGGGACCGTGGACATTTCTGGTCATTTGCTGCAGGGTTTTCAGGGCCATCTGGTTATCCAATGCGGTTAAGAACAGAAATGTAAGGTGATTGCTTGAGACGGCTTGCCTTCATCGGAGGAGCTTTGGTATGGGAGTTGGGGGATGCTTGGTTGTGTAGGTTGATGCCCCTGCAAGTCTAGTAACATCCCAAATGGAGTGAGAACGCATGGAGGGAAGAAACGAGCCATACCTTTCAGAGAATCACCCAGGGCATGGTCAAAAGAAGCGGAAAGCTCCTCAAGTAAGCGGTCATCCCCACCCATAGACAAATCGCCATCTGAGGTCATGCAATCTCCTAATGAGGGGTCCCCTTCAGAGGCAGGGTATGTGGAGGTGTCACCATCCAACGTGCTGACACCCTTTCTGTGTGCAAGATAGAAAGTGGAGGACGTGATGGTCTTCCCATTTGCTAGCGACGTTGAAGCACTGTTCAATATACAATATCAGATAGCGAGTATGTCACCAAATTCAACACTTACTCCTCAAGATCTTCTTGTGTCTGCGCATCAATTAGTGAATATTCTCGAGCGGTCAGGTTCACTGCGCCATATATCACGCTTAGAGGTGGAATGTCAATGAGTCGTCGGCCTTCAGGGTTGAGGCTCACAGGGGTCCTGCGAATAACACGACCATCGAAGTGAGATTGCATTCTACCTTTGGCCCAAAAGAGCTCATGCTGCGCGCATCCAGTCCCGTAAAGCAAAATATCGAACATCTTGGGCTTGAATAATGTCTTCAGCTCATGCTCCAATTGCCCGAGAAGTGTTCCAGGCACCAGGATGGGGTGTGGATGGTGGGGAAGCTGAGCGTAGTCTGCGAGATGTGGCTGTTGGCCTGGCTCCGAGCGTTAGAAAGCATCGGGTGTGGGTGATGATAGCTCACTGATGATGGGAGGCACAGTGAGCTTTCGCTCCTGATGCATTGCTAGCTCACCCAGGAAGGCGATGAGGGCAGAGGCTTGAAATGTCTTCCCGAGGCCAACTTCATCAGCGATCAGAATTCCGGTACAGTGCGTAGCTTTGGGCTCCAGGGTGAAGATCTTGCGGATGGTTGGATGGACACCGGCAAGCTGATGCCAATGGAGGCGGATTGGTTCGAACATGGGGTCAAGGTTCTCTGACTTGGGATTATTGAACAGGTCGGCATCTCAAGGACTCCAGGCAGTTTGGCCCAGGGCGTGTCGCACGCGGTTGAACACGAATGGCAGCCCTTTGATGAAGCCGAGGTTTTGGAAAGGTGAGGGGACTTCATTTTGTAACCGACCTCGACTCCAGGATCAGCTCCCTCCACCGGTGCAGCAAATGGGATGTTGATGTTGTTGATATCCTCAACGATCTGCATCTCTGTTGGACCAAAGTACTCGTCATAGAGATGAATAAGTTCTGCAATCGATGGAAGTCAAGTTCTCGAGCTGTTTCCCGAGGGCTGTAATCACTCGGCTCAATGGAAAGGTAAAGGCCAATCATAAAAGCACTCACTCTTCTTTGGCTCCTTGGTTGGGCGAGGACTCTCAGCACCCAGTTCCGCCATCAAGCCCTTCAACTCCTCCATAAGCTGAACTTTCTTCAGCATCTCAGTCGCTTCGAACTGCTCCGCTTGGAGTGGGCCAAACCGACAAGGCAGTGGATGACGATGGTGGCGGCGAAGTTTATGACCAAGTACAACTCCCGGAGAAGGTACATTACGCCCTTTTCTACGATGATCATGCTTTGTTGATAACGGACACAGGGATGGTGGGGATCGCGTCTTCTGCTCCTGAGTCACGCCGAAGAATGACATAAACTGGGGGGGCAGCCCATATCTTTTCTAGCACAAAAATTCTCAAGAGGTGCATAAGCATACGCCGGTGGTGGACCTTTATTTCAAAGCCATCGCCCCTCGGTCATAGTAAAGCCGACCTGTCGAAGAACGAATGCCCCATCAATGAGACCTTGAGAAATGCTATGCGCACAGATCATATGGGGGGGGGGGCTATGAGTTTTGGGTGTGCTCTCTGCTGAACGGGCCTGAACCCTGTTGATGTAGCGGAGAGCATCATGACACTACACGATCCGGCTCTTTGGGCATTATACGACTTGAAGGTGTGTAGTTTCAGTTCCTCCCTTTCTTGTCCTCACGTTCAACATCGTGGATTTTCGTCCAATGCAACTCAGACTTAATGCCCGCTCGTCGAAGCAACGGGACATGAAGGAGCGCGGACGCAGCATTGAGGGTGTCCTCGACCAGTAAGAGTTAGGCTACACTGTGCTCATATTTGTGCCTCTCAACTCATCGACAGGTATCTTTGATTCGTGAAACCATCATATGACAACTTCGTGCGGCCTGTGCTTCTCATGCCGATATTGTGAGCGATTCCAGTACAATGATGAGTCGTCAGACATATTGACGGTGAATCAACCGATTGTCCCAGGTTCAAACAATGCAGTTGCCATCGAGCTAATTTGCACACATGTACGACGCCAGCTGCAAGGGCGCTCCAACCAGTTCCGCGAAAGCTGGCCATCCCTCACCAATATATCAAATCAAAGTCTGGTTTGTGCACACTTGCCGTCAAAGACCTCAATCTTACTGTTCTCCCAACAACGTCTCAACTTCAAGTACCGCTTCAGTTCATTGTGCAAGATGTGCAATGCTGATGTAATGGCAATAGGGTATCTTCACCATTCTGGGGGCCAGGAATTGCAGCCGACAAGACTTTGTCTTCTTTGTTGATCGTTTATCCACGTTGCCGGTCGAGCACGCCCTTCAACATTTTCCCTATGTTCTAAACACCGTAGTGACACCCGTGGAGACAGTTTCACACAGGAAACAGCTCGATGCCAAGGTGGGCTTCCTGCAAGTAATCACCCTACGGGTTTCCTGACGGTCTTATAGCGTATGTGGCATTTGTATACAGAGATCGTGCGTACGATAGTCTGCGATTCAGAGCTTGGATGAGCTGATGTCAGCTAGACGTGGCGGTGGAGCCCTGGGGAGGGGATTTTGCAGAGTCGTTCGGGATGTACTGATTGGATCACTTCTGATCCAGTCAGATGTTACCACAGGAGAGCCCGTGTGTCTCTTCTTCGTTACTCACAGGCTCTCTCACGTTGGAGTAATATCCGAACGCATATGAGCATATCAGCTTACTATGCGAAGGTTAGAGACTCAGAATTTGTACGGGACTTTGTCCATACAGACTGTGATTCTTCCAGTGTTTCTTCTTCTCCTTCCTTCAATAGTTTTGTCATGCTCGCTGGAATGGATCCTATATCTCATGCACCCCTTTTCCTCGACAATTTGAATACTTCCTGTAGGTGTCCCCTTCTCCTAGATCCGGCGACCATTAATTCACTCGTGCATAGATCCATTCATCACTCAATCATTGCTTTTTCGCACCTCCCACCGATGCAAGCCACAGGGTTTTCCTAGTGGGCATAAACAAAAATCACCGATTGTCACACTGGTGAGCACACACCAGTGGGGCGAACAAGGCTCCTGTGCAGATAAGTGCCTGTGCCACAAACTGCCTTGCTGCGAGCCGTTCGGGCAAATTGTGCGTTACTTAGTCACATGGAACATCACACTGCAAGCGATTACTTACCAAAGAAGGAAAGAAGTCGAGGTAACTGGCGACAATGGATGTAATGTGGAGATCCGGAGCCTCCCATTCATGTAGCATTTGTGGTTGCCCTCCAAGTGGCATCCGCTGGTAGTAAAGGCACCAGGAATTGGGGGTTTGGGGGTATAATTACTCGTACCAAAATGGAGGTAGCCTGACCGCAATGCAATATTCAGGGCAAAGGCGACTGTCTCGAGAGGCGATCCCAAGCTAGATGCCAGAGCGCCCTTTTGGCCCAACAAGGAAATATGCTGGTATGGTAAGGTGCAGTGCCCCACCCTGTTGGGAGTGATGTGGAACCATCTGAAGTGCGTAAATGAGCCTGCAGAAGCGGGCGGAACAGGCAATTCACCGTGAATTGCCCATCCTTGACTCCCAGTGCACACTCAACAGCATAGCAATCGAGGATTGTCATGTTGATGGACACCCTATTGAGGGTTAAAGCATTCATCCTCGATTGTTGTTCCAATGCACAAACCTCCAAGGATAGTCATCACGGTGGGCATCTGGTTGGTGTAGGCCTGATTGCCACCCCAACGTGAGCATGGTAGCCAAGGATTGTCATGTTTTATGCCGGTGGGCATCCAAACCATGGAGCCGACATTCCTTGATCGCCACAGCAGTGGACCAGTATGGCAATCAAGGGTTAGGGTGACCAGCTTCCGAGTTATTCACCCTCAGTTGACACCCCAGCACTCGCTCATCAGCGCAGTGATCACGGATTTTTTTGTGGGTGAGCCTCCACGCTGCCAATTGAGGGTGGCAATCATGGATTGTCACGACAGTGAGGATCTGAACGGCAGCGCTCACTGCAGGCTGGGTGAGAGTGAGCTTTTGTACCCAAGAGAGATGCCAGGCTAGCAGAATATGGTGGTTGTGGCAACAGGGCCGTTTGGCCACCTGCCTTTTGTTTGGATGGGAGCCTTGTCCGGAGACAATTATTTAACTCAAAATGGAAGAAATTGACCCCATACTCCCGTCTCATTGAGTGAGACTGGCGGCAACCTCGCCACTTAGATCATTACACGTTTGCCCTGCCAAATGCAGGTATTTGACTTCACGTTCTTTATTCATAAAATGCTAGTTTACGATTACTGATATAGCAGGTGGCAAACTTGCTGAGATTCACTGGTGTGGGAATGACTGCTCATCAGCGCTCCAGATGAATAACTAAAGAAGGAGACTTACCGCTTCAGGGTGCTGGCCGTTCACTAGAAGAATCGAGCAAGCACTCTTATCTGACGAACCATGGTACTTTGATGCATAATCCTTTTTCCTCAACTCCTCCGCATGCGGTCGCTTTCAGTCCGCGGCATCCAATACAAAGAACGATGGAGTGCCCAAAGTTCCTCGCGGGCGTGCTTAATTACTGTATCGTCGAGCCTGGTGAGGTATTCCTTCGTCCATTTGGGATAGTATACTGTGTGTGGAAAGTTCTGAAGCTTGCCCTTTGTGACATCCCCCTTGTCCGGCCAGAGGCGATTAAAATTCTCTTTCCAGACCTTGAGATCAACCACTTTCCATTGGCAGTCATGGAATATTTCTGAGAGACGGCGGTTTGCATACATTGCTGCTGTCACCTGCTTGCGCTCGGCAGGTGTAAGTTTGATGTAAGAGGTCTGATCAGCGCCCTGCATGTTGGGCGAAACCTCGATAACGTCTCGCAAGAACTGCCTCCAGAGGTGTGACAGCTTATAGTCCAGTCCTCCCTCATCAGAACTCTCTTCTTCTTCTTCTTCCACCTCCACCTCAATGTCCGACCCACTATCGACAGGCAAAGGCCCCAACTGGTGACCCCGAGCCTCAAGTCGGAAGAGGTCAGGAGGTCACTGGTTGGGAGGCTCTGGCAAAAGCGGCACCTGCCGCTTCTTGTTGCTAATTCGATTGGGATTCCTGGAGAGGGAGATAGCGCTGCGTTGAATCTCGGGGGCAAGCTTGTCGTATGAGCAGCTGAAGAAAAACATGAAGGATTTTTCAGATAAGAAGTATTTACTCCTGGAGAAGCGGGGAACCGGGTAGTCCCCCCCTGTGCGAATTTTGTGCAGGAAAATCAGACCATATGGAATACAGGGCACAGTAGGATCCTGTGTGGGTTGGTGGTCTTGAGAATTGGGGGGTGGAAATGGGGTATGGCGAGGATTCATGAGATTAAGAACTGATGCAACTACAGCATTACTGTAAGGGGAACTCCAGGTCATCGCTCACAACTGCAGATTCGGAATTCTGATTCCCAGACTTCCTGCACCCGGAAATCCGATTTCCAGCCTTCCTGCACTCGGAAATCTAATCCCCAGCCCTCCTGCACTCGGAAATCCGATCCCCAGCCTCCCAATGCTCGGAAATCCGATTTCCAGCCCCCCTGGGCCCGGAAATCTGTCCCCCGACACCCCAGTACTCGGAATTCCCTCCGGCACCCCTCCGATGCAGACGCGAACCCTCACTGGCGTGCATGACCCTATCCCGAGCCCATTCCCGACTATACTTACTTTAGGCATCCCTGACACCTCACGGCCATTTATGTAGAGTAGATTACTCAACTTGGACCTTACGGCAGGTAGTATAAGTAGTGTAGGTGAGCTCGGAGAAACCTTACTCGATTCTCTAAGGTTTCTCCCGGCTCAGGTATGTACTTGGTAGAAGTCCGGAAATGACACTAAGGTTTCTCCCTGCTCAGCCGACGCAACACGGCGGCCAGGTCGCCCTTACAATTACTCGATTGACAACTCATTCACCCTGGCCCCCTAGCCCCGCATAAGTCCCAAGTCCGAGTCTCAGATCAAATACATGCAGTCACTGGCGCATGCGCAGCAATCCTTGATTGTTGCTTCCACCACTCCAACCATTCTGGCCCTCGTGTAACCACCACGCCCTCATGTTTTTCCCTTTTCAGAACACAGGGCGACTGCCAATTGCCATCTGAGCTGTTCCAACCCTTCTGGTATTTGTTGTTCAGCAAGCCCTCACCTCATGCCTTTCCTATTATTTGCAATTGTGGGACATGGGTACACGAGCATAGAGCACTCCTGGATTAGTGCCTTGGGCAAAGGGGACTCTGTTATTGTCTATACACTAATCATACGGCATCTGTGGTCAACGACGAGCACGGCTGCCATATTGGGTGGTCAAAAGTCCACACACCCATGCACCCTAGCCTTTTGTCAACAAGCAATCTGGTCCATTTGGAAGTGCGAACACCGAAGTTTGAACTAACCTGCCATTTTCCCCATCCGCTGTTTTGGCCTGTAAAATCTTTTGAAGGCTTGTACCGCCCACCTTGTCCTCCTCCAAAACAAATTACTTGTCCCTATACCCCCCAATATGCCTTCGCACACCATCCACAGCGCTCTCATTAAGCTTTGGTTTGCCAGCCCAGGGGCTCCTTGGAACTATGATACCTGGCAAGGGATTACCAACGTCTACTACAGTCTGTTCCACCCCGATGATTCCAAGCCTCCTCATGGATGGACGAGGGCAAATGCAGTTGATTTATTTTCTTATTTTGAACAGTTCAACAGCAAACGGTCCGAGGAAGAGAAGATCAAATTTGCCGCTGCAAAGAGAGTGGAAACCATGCCTGGTCGAGCCCTCTGGCAAACATATGTGAACGATCATACTCGCGTGTGAAAGATCCAGCAACGCATTGGCGAAGTCCTCATGAGTCCCAACCTCACGCCATTGCAAGTTATCATCTTCATCACTCAAATTGAGGCTCAACGCAGAAGGTTTGCTTTGGGGCTTATGCGCCACACGACCTCTTCTGTCTCGTGGCAATCCACCAGATAGGAAGCTATGAGCTCTTGGCCTGTCAAGTTGGCGGGGGGTTGCGAAGAACGTGTAGTAAATTATCGATAGCAGCAGCACTGGGAGCGGCGTCAGGATCGGGAGGGGCAAGTGAAAAAGTCGTTGAGCGGTTCTCACTTTGAGAGGCAAGGACGAGCAGCCTAGGCTAATGTATCAGCCCCCGAATAAGTCCAAATACGAGAAGCACCGGCATTTGCTGCAAACATGGCTGGTGGTAAGTTTCTGTTGAGTTTTCCTGCCGTAACCGCTCAAAGAGCCTTGGTGCAAGAGGAAATATCACTGCTAGCCTGCACTCACAATTGAAGCCTACTGAAGATTCAAAAGAAGTGGCTTAATGGTACATCTGAACAAAGGGTGCAATTTGGTTGGTGCGAGGTGCAGTCAAGAAAATATTTCCTCCTCTTCGTTATTACTCGTCGCACCCCAAAGCTCATCCAGAGCTTCATGAAGGGCCTCCCCCACACTTTTCTCTTCACCTTTCAGAGCTGTTATGTACTTCTTCCATACCCCAACAAGTCGACTGGACGTGACAAATGCCATACCCTGCTGCAAAAAGTGAGGGTTGTCATCATTGGGGTCTCGCCGCTGGAGGCTTGTTCCATGAATATGCTTTGGCTGCCAGGCAACAAGTGTATTTGCTGCCGACTCAACTTTCACTCCATAGGTCCCAACAAAGAAGTGGCCTCCATCCTCCACGCTACCTTTTCTAACCACCGTAAGTGCTACTGCCCACTTATGAGGCTGGTTCTCATAATGCATTGCCCTAGGTCAGAAGTGAGCATCGCGGATAAATAATGAGAATTCAAAGTACTGAGAATAATTCTGAGCTATAACGCCTGCAGGAGGAGCAAGCTCCACATTATGGAAATCAAAGGCATACTCCCCAACATTGACCCGATAGGTGCCAAGTCTGCCGGCCTCAATACTTCATGCAGGATTCATCACTGGGAGCATGTTCTTGTTCATAAAGTCATCAAAGTCACCAATTATATCGGCAGGAAGGCAGTTCCGCATGAGATTATAGTATAATGCAAGTGCATCGCATTGCTTTTTGTTAAACTCGGAGATTGCCTCGTCAGAGTGCTTTTGGAGAAGGTTCCGAACCCAGTGGAACGATGGCCGTGAGCGAGCTCCTGCTGGCCAACCAATTTGAACAAGGGACCCAGGATCTTCAAGCTGCAAGATAACAATATCATCAGTTAGCAAAGCGAAAAGCAAGGTAGAGTGCGGACCCGAATACTCTTGCGAGTGTCGACAGCCTCAGTAATAACCTCAGATAACCATTTCAATACTTCCTTCGTCTTGACAAAACTGCGCAGGACCAGCAGAACGATGTCACCTGAATCGGCATCAACCACAACGCATGATTCATCCTTTGGGACAACTAGTTTGAGTTTCCCTTCAGAAACAACTTCAAGGGGGTGTCGCTTGAGTCTGGAGTCCGCTTTCCTCCCATGTTGGATGTGCGAATACCAAATGCTGTGAATCCCCGGGGAATCGCATGCCCAGGTATTGCATGCCGGATAAGGCGCAGCAAGTTTGGGGAGTTTGTACTCGTTGATACCCCCATACATAGCATCCCTCAATTCCTCCCTCCACTTCTTTGTCATATTTTCCCTCCTGAGAAATCCCTTCTGCTTTTGGCGATAAAGAGTTTTGTTCCTGCGGCGCTCAGCAAGAGCAGCCAAGAGCTCAGGAGGCTTCTTGGAGGAGTTGGCGAGGGTGGACATGAAAGAGTGAATGAGTGAATGATCGCCACCGTGGGGGATAGTGGAGCCGGTATTGGCAAATAATTCGCGTATGCATTGGGCAAGATCGCGCTGGAGCTCTGGTTTGATTTGAGGAAGAAGCTCCAGGAGAGTTGGTGAGGTGCTAGCTGCAACAATTAGAGCATTCTGGGCACTCTTGCGTTTGTGGGTTCTCATGTTGGTGGGCTCTTGCGGCAGACTCTGATAATCGATAACTCATGTGACATTGCGGTTGCATGACATTTGTCCGAGAATGTGTTCCACGTGCTAGCCTGGGCCTGACTAATGGATAAATTGCAAGGGCCCAGCGAATGTCCCCCGGAGTGGCGAAGCTGCCCCTTGTAATAACGGTATCTCTTAGTACTCGTCCTCAGAGGTATGTGAAAGTAAACCACTGAGGACATCAAGTCACGAATATCCGACTTATATACTCTAATGGTCATGGGATTAACTGGGACGAAAAGGGATGATCATAGTCCAACACCCCTCCAGAGAATTGGTCGTCCCAAGGGGGGTTCATCAAGGCAGAGTAATTTCCCCTCGGAATCTTCGCCATTCCAAGGGAAATTGCCGAGCTGGAATGGCCAATACGGCAATTACTGCTGAACTGTTCCCAGCCTGAATGCTCTATTAAATTCCCGCGGTCAGGACTTCTATGCCTATTTACTACATGCTTCACGACTATGGGTGGCTTCAGACTGATGCATATCTAGTCAACCCTGCCCGTGACCTGCTTTGCTTTGGGCTGCAGGTTAAATCTCAACCTCTGCAATGCGTCCTCTATATAAAGGAATTCCCCATGGAGGAGCGCGACAGCCCACCATGACCTCGGCGCATACCCTTCCATCATCAAGAGGGTGAGGGTTGGGACGGTTGCAAAAGATGTCGCAGGGGAGGCAATAGGGATGGGGGGCGGCAATGGGGAGTGTTGGAGGTGTCTTTGGCTCCGACAGCGATGCTGGAGTGGGTACTGGTACTGGTGCTGCGCAGGAAGGCATTTGATTGGGTGGTGGCGGGGATGGTGCTGGCGGAGATGCTAGTGGTTCTGGTTCGAGCTAGAGAGCAATCATGTTGCAGTGAGGATGGCACCAAATCCCGTACTATACTCTTGGTCACATTCCAGTGCCATGACGAGGTAAGGTGCGAGGTGCTGGAGCAGGAGTGCGAGGCAGATGCATGGCAACATGATTTGCAGCTTTGAGGGAGGAGGAAGAAACCTAGGGGATTATTGATACAGCATGCGAAGGGGTGAGAGAGCGACGAACGTGCGATAGCCCTACCAGATGGTTCAAACAGAGAGCCAATGATGCAGCGCAATGCGGACCAAGTCAAGGTGCGAAATGCTGACTCTCGGCTACCCTCGGCATCCTGCTGTTCTCTAAGTATGTATTTGAGCACATGCATGTTTCCAAGGCAAAAAGCAAAGCACCCGGCGTCCTTTGCATTCTTCGCCCATGTACATTTGCCTCCCCTGCCATCCCCAATCCAAATGTTACCACCTCTTTGCATCAAAATATGGCCTATCGCGAGCTGTGGGATGACATATATAAGTAAGTACAAGCAACAGATGCGAGGGAGAGGACCAACCTTGCATAGCATCTGCAATACCAGTCGCAAGTTGGCGAGTGGTTGCGAACTAGGCTTCAAAGCCATTCGATAATGTCAAAAGGGAGCAAGGTTGGAACGCAGGAAGTGTAAGGGGAACTTCAGGTCACTGCTCACAACCTCGAATTCGGAAATCCGATTCCCTGCCTCTCTATGTTCGGAAACCCGATCCCCAGCTTCCTATGCTCGGAAATCCGATTCCCTGCCTTCCTGCATTCAGAAATCTCATCCCCAGCCCCCTTCGGCCAGGAATTCGGCCCTCTAGCACTCCAGTGCTTGGAGTTCCTTCCTGCACCCCTCCAATGCAGATGCAAACCCTCACTGGCGCATGCAACCCTGTCCCGAGCCCATTCCCGACCATACCCACTTTAGACATCCCTGATACCTCGCGGCCATTTATGTAGAGTAGATTACTTAACTTGGACTTAAGTAGTATAAGTAGTGTAGGTGAGCTCGGAGAAACCTTACTCGATTCTCTAAGGTTTCCCCCTGCTCAGTCGATGCGACACGACAACCAGGTTGCCCTTGCAGGAAGGCTCAACCTTCACTTCCAGGTTGCGTAGGCGTGTTTCATGCAGGGAGAATGTCGTTCCCGCAACTGAAAGGCGCAACATATAACGCATGGCTCTCCTCGAGCCTGCAGTACATCACTCCTTGATATAAACAAATATCTTCTGCAAGCCACCATAGGCTGCGAAAATCAAACCATGCATCCACCGGGTTATGTCAGATTCAGTAACTGGGCGCACTCTTCCCGCGCAGCGAAGTGCGTACCGATGACCCTTGGATTTTTGCTTGCCTGCAGCATCTTGTACTTGATGCGCATAGGCAGATGTCTGAGGCTGAAACATCACTACCAATGGCTTCCGCGGTTCCTCATCTGCCACCCAGCTGGAGTATTTAATAATGATGTCGAAAATGTTGGCCAGGACATCTACCGCGATGGTAGACATGCCATTCTGGGCAGAGGATTTGATTTGCATCACAGTGCCATAAGCTTGCAAGAGTTAGCGCCGGCGTTGCTATCCTCAACATTGTGCAAGGAACATACCGCAGTCTAAGAAGAGTTGGTTGCTTTGCCTGCATTGCTTCCTGGCATCATTTGGAAGAATAAGTTGAACATCAGGTGAAGCGGAGGCATTTACGGAAGGTAGGGTGCCTGCAGCACCTTTCGAAAGACCCAGTGAAGAGTAAGTAACCCTCTAAGCACAAAATAAATGAGATCGAGCAAGCAGAGTGTATTGGTCCAGGGGTGAGGTCTGCTACTAGTCCGGGAAATGCCCTGGTGCAGGCAAATGTATGCTGCACAGCTACTCAAATACAATCTCTTTTGCCCCCGAACTCAGCAGCAACCTTCCAACTTGCAATGAGAAACATGGTTGAGGAAGTGAGAGAGCGATTCAGCTGGAGGTCCGGGGTCTAACTTGCACTGGTTAATGAAATGCATGGGCGTGTCGGGCTCTGCAAGCAGTCTCACTCAAAGTGAGTACTTGCAATGGGCCCCTGGCAACTAACTTGCGCGGGCAGTGGAAATCCTATTCTTAGAAGGCCTGGGCCCTCAAGGGGACTAGAGGTTGGCAGAATCTGGAGCTGGTCACTGAAGCTCTGGTGGCCAGGGTGCGAAAAATGAATAAGCGCCCGCGCGCAACATACAGACTTAATGCAAAACCTGCAGCTTGCCCCCTCGGAGTTGCAGCCAGTTGGCTGGGCAAGCGGCTGGAATGCCTGGGCCCAGGAGCCTCCCAGAGCCCCAGGGCAGAGGGAGCTCCTCTCAAGAAAGGAGAGGGGCTTGGAGAGAGGGAGCTGAACCTCAGGCAAGCAGGTAGCGGCCTTGCCAGGGGGCAATACCCGAGTGCAGATACCCAAGGTATGCCTGGGCCCAGCGGCTGGCTAGCGAGGGCCTCGAGGCGGCGCCAGGTGGGGAGGGCTGGCCTGCTAAGTGCTGAAGTGCTGGCCAGCGCCCGCCAGCGCCCGCCAGCACCACCCACGTGGCCTTGCGACCGGCTAGTTCGAAAAATTGGTCATTCCCTCGGAATGGCGGAGCTGCCCAATTTGGGGATGACCCATAATGGTCATGTGATACGCGGCAACCAGCGCATTACCTGAAATCACCTCTTGGTTCGATTCCAAGACCTCGCACTTTCGCAGCTCGCTGCCCTATCTTCGGAGACGGCCAGCCTGATGCTTAAGTAAGGATCTGGCTAAGGAATTACACACAGACAGACAGACGAAAAAGCCGTAGTGCAAAAGACTACGCAGTGGGCCGGCCTCTCATCAGGTAACCATGCCGCGAGGGGTCCCGAGTGGGAGGGATGCCCCAGGCCCAGCCCCCCCTTCCTACCTACCTGTACGGGGTCCCGGAGGCACCCCGGCGCGCTAGCCGGTCCAGCAGATCAATTAATATATTGATTCATACTCCCCTACAGCCATCCTAAGTTAGGTAGTCTAATTCTGTCGCTACATGAGCCAAGGCGGGTTAGGGCAGCGGTTAAGCCCTCTGATGAGCCCCTTCGCAAGGGCGAAACCCGCGCAAGTCCCCCCACTTCTGCCCATAAACCGCCTACCTGGACATGTGCTGCCTTTGCGACTCATATACCACCCAAGAATGCGCGCGCAGTAGAGGCAGTGCCGATGTCATCCTGCTGTTGAGCGCCAGAAGCTCGCTATTAGGAGCGCGGTGCTTTTCATGCCACCCGGACCCAGACCCGTGGCTCTATCTACGGGGAGCACTGCGTCTTACATGCACATACGCGTGCGTGATTGCTTCAGGACTTGTCTGGAGTGGACTAGATCAGCGCTCATCAATCATTGCTTTTGTTACTTCCACTGCGCAATCAGCCTCAGCCGAGCCCATTCACCCGCGAGCTCTCAGGACCAGTGTCCCCATCTCCGACATGGAAACATAATATCACGCCATAGAACAGTAGGCTCTCATCTTGGATTTGCTCTTTCACCATCATCCTCGCAGTTCTGCCTCTTGTAGCTCGTCGCTTCTCTCAACCCATCCTCTTTTCCTTCACCGAGGGCCTAGGTAATATGTCCGGAAGTGCTGCTCCCCAAATTGACGCCGAGCCATAGTGCAGGATATGGTGCGAGTCTCGTTTTTTTATGGAGGGCGCGAGTCCGACTCGCTTCTCTGTAGTCTGATGGGGGACTCGAATACAGCTGGACTTGGGTGCTTCGCCCGATTTCGGCACTTAGCGCCTCGAATGGGGCGCAGGCCCCTCCATTCATGGTAGAACGGGAACATCCAGCAGGTATCACTTCGGACCGTTGGAAACGCATTCTCCTCGCCGCCCACCCTCTCTTGCGTGACATCGATAATTCGCCGGTCTTTCACAAGTGGCTCCGGCTCACCTCGGGAAAATCAGTTTCTGGCGTTGTTCCCACCATCTTTCCTCCGTCCGGTCGTCAGCATGGGGCGCTGGCACCGACGCCTCGGTTTCCGTCGCGCCTTCCAAAATCATCGAGGGTGCCAGGATACGCCTTCCAATCGCCTTACACTGGAGTCGGCTACTTTTCTTTTTATCGTACGACGCGTAGGCAATTGCTTCGCTTGTTGAATGACCCATGTCTGAGCCCTGGTGTTACGGCCAAGGGAGTAGGACATGTTGGCTTCCATGGGCTATAGCATCTATGCTTTAATTCGGCAGGGCCCCGCCGCGCTGAACATATCTCAAATCTAGTTGACGAACTTACTGTTTGACTCTACCCTTTTGGATTATGAAGCACCGCCTGGCCTGACGCTATCTTCTGGTTCTGCCACCACTGTGTATTGGATGCTAAGCGCTGAGTGCTTGTCTGGGAGCCAGGTTTACCAGGTATGTATCACCACCTTCTCCCTTGCCCCTTCTAAGTCCGCTCACCTTGAAGCGAACACTTTGGTTGATAGTAATTCACTCCCTTCAGCAAAGGTTGAGCTTCGATTTCTTGTAACCTCATAATGGCGATGGCGAGGGGTAGAAGGAGGAGGTGAAGCCACCGCCAATTTCATTCCCTTTCGGCACTGGGCAGCAGACCAGGAGACGAAGTAAGCCCATCAACGTCTCAAAGAATGGTAGATTCATGTCTCGATCCTACTTTTTTACTCTCTTTCTCACAGTTCTCCCTCTTGTAGTTCAATATACTTCTCCACCCGCTTTCAACTCTGTCACAAGTACTTATGCGACGTGTCTGGGAGTGCTGTTCCCGAATCCGCATGATCCCAGGCTCCGGAGCTCTCAGGGCTTTTTTCGACTACGGATTCTGGGAGGTGTGTGATGGATAACATATGGTATAGCGACGTATGAGGAAACGTGAGTACGCTTTTCCATGGAAGGCTCGGTCTCAAAAAGCAATACACGTTAATAGGTGTAGCCTTGCTTCAAGCCTTATAACCGAAAATCGGGTCTAGTTACCTCGTTTAGGGGGAAGTTGCGATAGGAACAAATGGCCAGCATCGTCCCACACCAAAATGTAACAAAAAAATTCACCATGTTCTCATCGCCGTCCACCCTTCGATTGCACGTCAACACGCAGCCTCCTTTCACAAGTGACTCCCACTACTTTACCCCCTCCCCCACCGGATTGGCTTGCTCTTCTATTCCCCCCGCCTCGACCCAGATGTCAGTGTGTGGAGCTGTCGTCACTGCGCCAGTCCCTATCACGGCTTCCAATCCGGCTCCCTGAAGCGTAAGGGTTTGCTCGCTGTTTGCTCGGTCACTCATTTGAGGTTGCTGATCAGGTTTGTGGGCCTTTTCATTCAGTCGATGGGTTGACTAACCCACTTATGACAGTTGTACGAGACCAACTGCGAATGTTATCCGTGAAGCCAGAGAGGGTGGATGTTGTTTTTGGGGGTCGGATAGATAACAACCGCACGAGCACGTATACTAGGCCCTGCGGTTATAAACTATTTCCGTCATTTGATTACAGCTGATCTTAAGAAACCCAACTGTCCTCTGGCAGCTTTGCCATTCCGAGGGAAATTGACTGGGCCCTTACGAACCCCCCCGGAATGACCAATTTTTCGATTTTGGGGGACGTTGCTTCTGCCTGATGAACCCCCTTGGAATGGTAAAGCTGCCCGCGAAACCCATCAGAATGGCCAAATTTCTCAGAAATGAGCTCCGTAGCTTCACGTGACCCGCAATCTTCACCGTGCATTCATTTCCTAGAGTGAGTAGCAGCACAGGGTTGCCGAACACTCATTGATCACGGGAACATGTTATTGACATACCACCAGCAAAAGATGGCGCAACGCAGACAGGGAAGAGGAACGTGTCGCTAAAGAAGAAGTGAACTGAACGAGCAGATCAAGGCGGATGCCATGCGTCAAATGCTGGTCAGAGAACAAGTCCCCCAAGTAGCAGCACAACCTCTGGTGAGCATTCACGACCTAGCAGACATCGCCCATGCCGATCTGACCGAACCGGTCATTGCCGTAGCCCTAACAGGAACACAAGTCCCAGCGGCAGGAGTTGAAGCCGGAGCCGTACAAGGACCCCTAGGACCAGGAGCAGCAGGACTCGCAGGAGCAGCCGAGCTCGTAGAAGTACCAGCCCAAGGACTCGCCACTCCCGTCAAAGTCGATCGCGCAGTTACTCCTCATCACGGAGCCTCGCGCCCATTATTATCCAACAACCCTCTCATACCTTCAGTCCCATACTCAGACAGACTGCCTGTGGTCCATGCATGTTCAGGTTCCGGCAGCTTCGACAATAGCTCCTGGGTCACCTAGACACCCCGACTTGCAACAAGCTCAGCAGCAACCTGCAATTAACATTCAGCAGCCTCCTGGAGCACCACAACAACAGTTCCCCACCGCAATCCCTGGACTATCCACTCCAGGCACCACCTACCTACCACTTGGCTCTGCTGCTCCGGTGCCGCCCGTTATCATCTGTACTTCAAGATCATCCACCAGGTCGAGGAGTTCAAGGACACGTCGGAGCTCGGGAAGAACCCGCCGGAGTTCAGGAAGGACACGGTCGCGGAGTATGTCAGAGAGCCCACGCAGGAGGCGCTCGAGACGGCATAGGTCTCAATCACCCACTCGTTCCCGTTCTCGCTCTCCCCAATACTACCGAAGTTCTACAACCCCACCAACACAAATGTCTGTGATCATCCACACGTCGCGTTCTCACTCCCATTCGCCTTCACGCCACTCCCGATACGGTTATACCCCGGCACAACCCATCCAACAGCCTCCCGTTATCATCCCCCAGCAGCCGATTACCTCGGGTCCACCAGTGCTAATCCCTCGTTCTTCGCCATCATATTCAAGCCGCAGCTGTCGCACCCATAGATGCCGTGGTAGTCGCAGTCGCAGTCCCTCTGCTCCCGTCATTATTCAGCAACCGACTCACCTCCCACCCGGAGGGACTATTCCTATAGTTGACCCCCCAATTCCTTCCTCTCAAGCCCCCCCCAATCACCATACCTGGTGGACAGTCGGTTCCCCAAGCTCCTCAACAACTTATTCTGCACTCTTCAGGTTCGCGCTGTTACTCCCATCACCCTTTCAACGGTCCCCTCAAGGCCAAGAAGCCATTCTAGATCCCTATCGCGGCGGTATCGTTCCCGTTCTCCTTCACATTATCATGTCCCCCCCGTAGAAGCTCACATCATACCAAGTCGCTATCCATCACGTCATTCAAGAACTAGGTCAAGATCACCTCATACGGTCGTCCTCGGCAACCCATATGACCGTCACCCTCGGCGACGAAGGTCTCCGGAGGGTTCAATCCCACAAATGGGGTCCAAGAGACTGCAGTAAAGCAGATATGTACTCGCTCGGGGTGCGAGTTTCTTACTCAAAATCAATGTACACAATTGACACGCCATGGCCGTCCTCCTTGGTGACATGTTCTCGATATTTGTTGAATCTCATTGAGCTGACAAATGCTGGGGGACTTTTAGGTATGAAAATGGCGATCATATCAACGACGCGTTTGTGATCGGTGTAGTGGGTGTGCATCAATGTTACACGATGCTTGAGGCTTGAAGAGTCTGCTAACACGGACCACAGGTGGTTCTGCGAGTGGAAAAGTTAGTCTTGTGTGGTGCTCAGATAAGTGCTGACGCAGATGCTCGTCGTTGCGTTAGCCAGTCTTTGATACAGGCAAGCCACCTGTGAGTATGCTCATCGCAGCGTGTCCGATCAGCTGGGCCGCCGCTGGTGATACCTTTGCTGCGCTTCCTTCAATGAACCGTGCTTGTACTGGGCAAAACCAGACGTTGACGCTTACCCCCTTCAGCGTGGGTACCTCGCGCTTCTCACCTAATCTGATTTGCTGATTTTTTTCTTTTCATCCAGAGCACGAAGCTGAGAATTAGTGAGTTCCCCGTCATGAGGTTGTAGGGATAATTCCGGGGGTTGGATGGAGCGTTGCGTCTATGCACAAAAGATAAAATTTATGTAAGCTAGCTATACTCGTAAGTACACCAGAAAAAGAATCGTAGTCCAAAGAAATGCAGTTGCAGAAGATCGTAAACAGCGTCACTTTGAATTGAATTGGCATCGAGCGTTCCCAGATGACTTGTAGTTGTTTGCTTACAGCGACGAAGGATGCGGGGAGGAAGACCGCAGTAAGGTAAGTGATTTGCTTCATGTTTTAGCGTGGTCAGCGTAGCGGCAAATATATTCGTAGGGGTGGAAACATGCAGCCGCGCTGTCCCTCAGAGCCGCTTCCATCATACTCCTCATCAATTTGCTATCCGGGATATTGCTGAAGACCTGTGAACCAGTAATGTCCATGAGCAATTTTCATGGCACCACGAGGGTGGGAGAAAGCTATAAGCAACGAACCAAGTTCATAACATTCTTTAGCCGCCTCTCCTGCATCATCAAGTCGTTGATCAGCCTATCGATCTCGTGACTCAAGTGATCACGTCCTCTCTCCAGGAACCTCCTGCTGAGTTTTCTGTCTTCCTTGTTAATACGGGAGGATGACATGGCCGGGTTTGTCGTCCCCCCGGATAAATTTAACGCTCTTCTTGAAATCACCCAGGAGGGACACGTAGAAGAGCTGATGCGCACGGATGATATGCGGGTCTTGTGTGATCTTCCATCGTCCTATCCCAATGACTTTGGATTCCTGAGAGCGGTAATTATAAGGAAAAAATGACTATCAGAGCCCTGGGTATGACACGAACCATTTGGCAGATATGGTTATACAAGTGCTCCAAGGCCTGATCCCACGAGTGCATCGCATGCCAGAGGAACGTCAGCAGGGGATCACTAGATTCTTGGAACATCTTCTGCCAGAGTAGACGCTTTGTCCTGCCAAGGCGACGTCAGCTGGATTCAAAAACGCAAGTGATTCTATCATGGCAACAGCATCTGCAAAGCGGATTCTTTCGTGAAGCTCGCTAGCTCCTGTTGTTGGCAGGTCTAGGTTGGGGTGATGCCTCCTGGCGAGTGACTTCACTCTTAACCTCCCGAAAGCTTTCCTCTTTCAACTGTGCAGCGGTCTTCTCCCAAGTCCCCCCTTTCTCTCTACATGGCCTCAAGAACGGCTTGCAGTGATTGACAGCACGCGCAATCATAATGAGAGCCTTGGCATCGAACACATTACGCTTCGAACCTAAGCCACGCGGGACCTTTCCAGAGTCTTCTGCTTCTCCTTTCTGCCACCTTTTGTGGGATCTGGGCGCGGGGCATCATCCACGTTCTCTTTGTTGCCATTGTTGGAGCCAGACGAAGCCTTGTGGGAAGGCTTGCGTACTTCGGAGGCAGGAGAAGATGAGAGTGGGGTTGTCGTAGTAGATATGCTGGGTGCGGGTGGTGAGTGATTATCAATTGGGTTGAGGAGAGATGAGATTGAAGGATGAGTGTCACGAAGTACGACAGGTGGACTTGGGGGATGATAGGGAGATGGTGTGAGTTCGAGCACTTTGCTAAGCAAAGCCTTGTATGTGGGTCAGTCGCCTCTATAGACGCCACCGAAATGTAGTACATTTTTAATCCGGGCCCAGACTTATTCAACGTTTTGTCCATTGAACAAGAACACAGCTGACTTATATAGAACTCCGATTCGGACGATGACGTCCACACTTTACGGGCCCCTGAGAAGAGTAGGTATAGAAACGGGCATCACACTGGTGGTTCAACGATTTTATGAGCAATTTATCCTAGGCGTGTTGTAGGGGCACTTTGCGATGACCGAACAGTTGTCCCCCGGTCGGAAAGATTTCTCTCAAACTGGGCACTGGCGCCGTTTCGGCAAGCCTGCTGAATCCAGTGCTTAAAGCCATTATATATGGATAGGAAGGAATAACATATTTTGAACACGAAATAATAATTGGATGAGCAACGTCGCGCTGCGATTATCACCCCTTGGCGGCCACACTTCAGGTCTCTAGTCATGGAACGTGGCATTGCCCCTGGCAACGTGTTTTCCCTGGACTTGAAATAATTCATGATGGTTTTGGTATCGATGCATCTTGATGTATCTTTGACTCAACCGCCTCCCGTTTTATAACTGGCGGCCGACATGAGATTTTACCTCTCCTTCCTATGATTAAGCTCAAGGGCACTTCCTGTTCTTTCATGTTCTAGCCCTGGTTTACAATCCGATAAACGCGGCGGGGAATGAATTCAAACCCCGCACATCACCCTCGATTCACCACAGCAATTTTTGCAGCTGTCGCCGCCTTCGAACCTCTTCATGTGTGCTTGAAATACATCCCCCTGTCTGACCACGGGAGCATAACGCCAGTCGAGTATACTGGTCTCCACTCTCTCTTTTGCTGTGAAGACAGCCTCGATCGCCGACAATCCAGCAGGTGCAAAGTCGATAGTATGTGTGTGGTTCTTGCATTGGAGAATTTTGTCAGCAAGTAACATCATCATGTTGACCATCGCGGTCAGAGTAGACGGTTGGTGGTATGGACCTGTGCTCTCCCGTGTCGTTGATGGATGGTTGTGATATCACCTGCCCGATCCGGACTAATCGCTAACCATTGTTTCAGAGCCTGTATAATAAACTTAGGGAGGTGACTGTACTTGTTGTAATCTACGCTCCATCTCCTTGAGTTTTTGCTCTAATTCATCAGCCCTTTTCCTCTCCCATTCTTCATTCTTCCTTGCTTGCTCCTTTTCCCTCCTCTCCTTATCAACCATCTCCTCAAATTGTCTGCGAACTTCATTCTCTTGCATCTGTCTCCTCTCTTGCTGACCAAGCCAATTCCTATAACTAAGATCCACCTTCATTACATCAGTCTTGTATCAAACTGGACTAGAAAAATACACTCACTGCAGAATCAAAGCCTCCTCTGACACCTGCGAAAAGTCCAATAACCCGATCCAATGTTGTATTTGATGGTGTCTTGACAACCCGAAATATATTCCACCATTTCCCTATTTTACTCTCACCCCATGAGCGCATATCCTCATCACCACTAATATTCATCATGTTTCTCCCCTCCAAGACAGTCATCTGGGTGCATGTGTATCGGCGGATAGTATGGATAAGCATACCAGCAAACCAGTAGCAATTTTTGCTGAAGAGCTTGTAGAGAGCACTGTTACTGTGAACAATGCAGGCGAGAATCACCAGCTCATAAAGGTATAAGAATTTCTGACCTTTGAGAGTTGGTTGCTGTTGGCTGGTGGATGGAGATAGGGGGGAAGAGGAGGGGCCAGCAGCTGCTGAGGGTAGTGGGTTGCCAGGGGGCACTAGAGCAGGAGGGGTTTCAAGTTCAAGTGTGGCGAGATGCTCGGTGTTGTGAGGGATTTTATTGACAAGGGAAATAACATCAGATGCCAGCTTGAGTCCTTGGATAGATGCGATCGAGTTGTTGAGCAAGCTTGAGCTCGAATCTGCTGGCGCATGCGAGGCTTCCACCAATATACCAATATCCTGGCGAAACTCCTCCGAGTCTTCATACTGTCGATTGACGACAGGTACGCTCTGCTTGTCCTTCTCCTTCTTCACGTTCTTCTTGTCCGAGTTGCCCTGGCCTTGCGACCGCTCAAGAATGAGTAGCAATTCCTCTGCCGACCCAGTGCTATCTGAGTCACTGTGTGCACACGGCGTCCGTTTTGCCGTTGCAAGAACGAGTTCATGTTCCACTCCACCCTTGTATTTCCTGATCTCAAGCCTAGAGATATACCAGCCTCGAGGTGTCACTTGATCCGGCGACTTGCTGAAGAGCTGGAGTAGGCATGATCTGTAGCCATTTATGGCAACCTGTCCCATCTCTGGGCGGATGAATAGAAATTCGGGGGGGTAAAATTGCTGTGCTGGGGTGCCGTCCATGATACCAAGAAGGCAGAGAAAGGAGCGAGCAAGTTTGAGCATGGTAGGCCTGGTTTATAGAGCAGTGGGGCATAGAAGAAACGGGGTGAGGCCACCGCGTGGCAACCACCCCTCCTTCGCACTGTCACACCAACGCACTCGGTCACACAACAATAGAGTTCAAAATCATCTATCTGTGCGGCTTAGTTTATAACGGCTTGAGTGCTCTATTTTGCTTGGGGTCTCAATCTACAACCCACAAACCATTAGCTACCGAATCCAAAAAATTCAAAGCGCAACCCCCCCCTGTACCTCGTTCCTCTCCAGATCCGATATTCTCAATGCATCCAAACATCTGACATCATCCAAAATGGTAGCACTTGGCCCTCGACTATGCTTCCCACTAGTTCCGCCTGGCTTGCGCGTGTGAACCTTGTATTTGTCAATGTCAGACACCTCGTTGCAACACGAGCCCATTGCGAAGTCGAACTGATGGGAATTGGTTGGCTTATGGGCGATGACGGCCCTGCAGTGGCAGCAGCAGCACTTGCAGTTGACATAGATGGAGAGAGATAGCAGGCATCGGTAGCCACTTTGATTATAAGGCATTCAAGTGCTCTGCGGTCCAATAGATGCGCGACGTGGGGGTAGGAGAGCTGGACCATTTGTTGGTGGTTTGAAAGGGAATGACCACACGACGTGGCGTTGGTTGGCGCCCGTGAGACTACTGCAAGGTCAAATTTGTGACCTGTAGGATAGGTAACATGACTTGTCGAGGGAATGGCCGGAATCCAAGGAACAATGACCTCACTGGAGTCCTGCCACTAGTTTCTGGTAGTGATGGCGAGTGCAAGAAAGGCCTAACTCAAATGAGAACTGGCGGTAGACAACAATTGTATTTCAGATAAGGTGCAGGAGACAGTTGGGGCCGAGGGGCGACCATCCGAGCAGTGCCCAAAGTCAACCCCGGTGTGTCGCACGGAACGAGCAGGTGGAGGACAGAAGTCGAGTGCATTTATCGCGGAGTCTCATATACTTTTACCAGCACCATGCACATATGTCACAGCACATCCCCCGCCTCTAGAACCTTTCTCATGGCTATATAGGCCTAGTCGCATACAATGATGACTCCTAAGTCGACTCCAAGCAGATATCATAGACGCAGAATATGAGATTTCCTTCGCCCGTCGCCGCCTTTTGTTTCTGCTTCGGACAGGATAAGGAGCTAAATGTGTTCTCTGTTCCCCTGGTGCTCAACCCAGGCCAATCACCTGCCAGTACGACGCCTGCAGAGGTCGCAATTAATAATCAAACGACCAAGCCATCTACGCTTATGATGGAAAATCTATGGGTGCGTAATTGTGAGCCTGAAACTGCGGTGCAATACGAGGCGAGTTGTCCTCGGTTTTTTCGACCTTGGTCAAAATCGTGCTCCAAAGGGGCAGGGATTTCTTTGCCATTGGTGCCCCGCTGGAGTAGGTCATCACAGAACAGATCGTCTGTTATTTTGGATTTCAATTCGACGAAAAACTCAATCTTTGAGAAATCTGGTCACGTAGAGGACGAATCATCCTTCCGGAAAACACTGACATCAAGGGATAGTTTGTCGGATGAGGTATCCGGCCGTGTATGAGTGTCGACGAACTCGAAGTTGTCAACACAACCACCTGCAGCATTGATCTGCATCATGCCTCAGTTCGGCCAGGTATCAAGAATGAGATGTAGGACTTACAAACGGGTTACACATGCTATTCTCCCGAGTGCCGAGGAACTTGACATTGCCACGTAAGCCACCTACACCATTGACCTGCTCTGCACCTCAGTTTGACCAGGTACCGAGAATGAGAATGTAGGACTCACAAAGTCATCGATTTCACACTCTTTACTTGCTTTTGCGACGGCTTCCCAGCTAGCGTTCCTCGAAGTATTATCGACGGGGGGGAATCTATTCAGGAATTCCTCGGGTGGCCCCTCATTTCCCTCGCAAGGCGGATGTTGACCAACAGCATTAATTCCTTTTACGTATTCTCCCTCCAATTTCACCTTTGCTGCAGTCCGATATGATACTCAAATCGCCAGATATACGACTTATGACAGCTCCAAAATGGGTCCCACGTGCTCCACATGCACGTTTGCTAACAAGATGGATATTGCAGAGGGCCGAATAGCACTTGGGCAGTGGCGCATGGGCTTATGTGAACAATCCTGTTGGATTTCTTTGTTCCTTTTGTTTCGCACACGGTATGGCTCGTCGTACGCGTTCACGGGCTGTTTCGGTTCCACTCTAGTGCTAGGCCACTGCATTTAACTTGCTGGAGCCTTTCATTTACCCCAAACTGGCCGGATTCACTGTCAGCTCCGCGGGGTTCACAGGACGCTTTCGGTTCTGTTCTGGACTCATCAACGGGTTCCCACCCCGATTGGTGGTAGGGGCCCTCTTCCTAACCCAGTCAGCCTGATGAAACGTCGTCCTTTCCGCTCAGCAATTTTTTTTCCGGGGCTGTGGTGGATCTATATTGAGCCCTGACGGTGTTTCACATCATGTCACATACTTTTTGGCCATGTTGTCGTAAAGTGGCCGCAAACAACCGCATCAGCATTTGTCTGTGCAGGGAGGCAAGGCGTGCCAACGCGTGGAAAATAGAGCACCAGAGCTACCTATCCAGTGACAGCCACTGATCGTCGTCCAGGTGGCATCTACTGGCAATGGTTGCGTCAGGTGCAGCGAGTGCAGTGTACTCGTTTATGCCAAAAAAGGAAACTACTGGATCCTTGGGCCGCAAGCTGTATTCAAGTGCAAAGGCGGATGTCTGCGCAGGGAATCCCAAGCTAGAATTCCAGAACTTCCTTTGTTGCACGGGAAAATGCATTTGCTGATGGAAACAAGGTGCTCATGCTGCTCGACGCGGCCTTGAGCCGTCCTGAATCCCTGGGCAAGCTTAGGAAGGCGGAGTTGTGGCACCCCATGCCTCGGTTTACCTACAGCTGTACCGCAACCGCCGACGGTCGCCCAACCGTCAGCGTGATTTGCCATGCTGACAGTTGTCTGAGCTGCCCATGCTCGACCCAGCGGCCGCCAAGGTGCAAGGCAGTCGAGGATTACTGCGTGGGCAGGCATCCGGGGGGGTCAAACGCCAATCCTCAATCGTCACACCAACGACTGGCATATGCTCACAAATGCACAAATTAAGGACTGCGGCCCAGGCGAACATTTCACCTGCCGGTGCTTGAATGCCCCCGGTGTGAGCGTGGCAATCCAGGATTGACGCACCTCGCTGCTCATTGCCAATTGCAAACGAAAACAGACCCACGGGCATAGCAGCTACAGGGGTTTCCAGTTGGCATAATCGAAAATGCCCAGCTGCCACGCCGATGTGGCGATCAAGGGTTCCCGTTCAGATAGGCGCCCGTATTGCAAGTTTCCTCGTTGCTGATTGCTCAAGTTCAAACGATCGCAGTAGGGCACCGCAGCAGCACCTGGATTGGTCCAATTTTGCCGTCAAATGGAGGGGTTTGGGCTTTGAGCCCCCTCAGCCCCAGTGGCAGCACTGGCGGGGCGTCCCCCATCGGAGTACAGCCCCCGGCCAGGCCAGCCAATGTCAAATAGCGGGAAGGGGGCTGCTTACCGTGGCTGTTGTGGACTGGGCACGGGTCGTGGGGAAAAAGGCAGAGCCGAATGGGCCGCATCAATGGCTCGCTTAGGCGGGTCAAATGGGCGAAAGCCCCAATATATAGGGCACGAGAGGTGTATGGCATCTGCGGCACCTGCAGGGCGTTCCCCATCGGAGTACAGCCCCCGGTTTGGCCAGCAGTTGAGAGGCAGCATCTACGGCTCGCTTGGGCGGGTAAAATGGACGAGAGCCAAGATATAGGGTATGAGAGGTGTATTGCATCTGCGGCACCCGCAGGGCGTTCCCCATCGGAGTACAGCCCCCGGTTTGGCCAGCAGAAAAAAGCAACTGCGTAGGTTTAGAACGGCTAGCTGAGCAAATTGCATGTTACTTGGTCACGTGGAACATCCCACAGCAAGCGATTACTTACCAAAAAAGGAGAGAAGTCGAGGTGACCGACGAGAATGGATAGAATGCTGAGTTCCAGCGTCAGCCACTCAGATAGTAGCCGATGATTGCCCCCTGAATAGCATTCACTGGTGGCAGTAATGCCAGGCATGGGTGTTTTGGGGCGGGTTTGCTCCTAACAAATAGGGGAACAGCCTGGCAGCAAGTGAGATTCAGCCCAAAGGCAACTGTCTCGGGAGAATGCCCCTGTATAAAACAGAAGATAGGCTGGCACAGCAAAGGACAGTGCTCCACCTGGTTGGGAGTGATCTGTAGCCCTCTAGAGTGCATAAATGAGCTTGCAGTAGTGGGTGAAATAGATAACTAGTATCTTTAAACCGATGCCCAGAGACAGTAACAAGCCAGCCAAGGCGCCCAACACGCCGTGGACAAAGGATGCGTCTATTCCCTCAAACACAATCCTCCCAAAAGATAAAACCAAGCAACAGAAGAGCGGATCACCTAGCGTTCACTGCGGAACAGAGCCAGCACAATCCAGTGCGGTCAGACTGCTGGAAAACCCATTTCCAATCCCCAGTCCCTGGACAGCATTGATCCAAACCGTGATTTAAAACACGCCTGCTCCTGCCTGGGTGTGACACCCTCATCTTCACACTGTAGGCTGGTGACAATGTCAGACTAGCAAGAGACGATCCGTTGTCGCTGTACACACCTCTTTGCACCTCGTGTGGCCTCATTCTGCGGCATGTGGGGAAGTCGACTGTTTCAAGACTAGTGCTATGCAAGAGGCACAGCAATCGAGGCATTTGTTGGTGCAGACTTTGAGTGAATAACCGCGTCAGTGGCTGAAGTTTCCTCCCAAACAAAAGCTCAGGCATGCTCAGCAGTATTCACCCTTCAGATGTTGCAGATCAATGTACTTTATTTAGCGATATGGAAACAAATGGACTAAGCTGAATACCAATCCATGACTAAAGATGTGGACAGATCAGCTCTGCTGGCTCAAGGGAACCCATCCTTGCTTGAGCATGGCTTGGGCAGTTGCAGGACTGGATTGATTCCCTGGCCGAAGAATCGTGCCGTTAAACCAGGTGAACAGCGGCGCCATATCCACGGGTGGCCCGGGATCCATCCAATTCGTACCCGCAGCAATGAAATCCACATCTTCGTACCCAGAAAGGTCTAGCTCTTGAACAGCAATGTGGGCAACCAAAGCTGCAAGCCGGCAGTCGATTCGTTTAGCATCATTGGCATATTGCTTCTTGTTTTCACCCTCTTGGGGGTACTCCTTGCACTTGAGGATCATCCGACAGTGGGCCATGAGGGGTTTTTTATGAAATTCTGGACAAAATTGTAAAGAGGGCAGTGTACTGCGAGTTGTGATGCAACTTACCATGATTGTCCATACGTACAAGTGCTAGCATCATATAGCAAAGCGTGCGATAGACGTTGGGGTGGCTTGCATTGGTAGATGCTTTTCCATACTGATTGTCAAAGTAACAGGATGCCTCCATGAGGTGGAGGGTGTCGTAGGATATGTAATGGCCCCCGGAAGCAAAGGTCTGGCACGGAGTGTACACTTCGTGCCATGCCCCAGGTGGCATGAGTCTGCAGTGGGTGTTAGATGGGTAAAATGGAAGAAGGGATATGGACAAACACCAGATCCCCAGGTTGAGCCTGAATGAGGGCAACTTTTGGGCTGCATGTTTCCCATTCGCGATCCCAATTCTTATCACTGTCAATATAGTTAATCATTGTTTTGTCCAGGGCCATGAGCTCATTGCGGGTGGATACTGTCGGATTTCCACCAGGGCGGACAATCATCCACATCTTGATGCCAATGTCGATTTGGACATAAGTCCCAAGGCCATCACTATCTTTATGAGCAAGGGTATGGTAACCCCCGTGGTGCGCAAGATGCCAGTGACGAGTGCGGATGACATCCTTGGAAACAGTCCCAACATCACCAAAAATGTCATCTGTCTGGAAAAAAATGCTGCGGAAGCTATCATCAAGCTGGCTGAATGACATGAGCTTCAATCAAAGAAGAAAGTTTGAGGCATTTACTCAATGATATGGGGGCGCTGGAAGTGACGAGATGGGATATCCAGGATGCACTGAATTTTGGTGTGATCGGTGATATTTTGGATAAATTGCTTCAGGTTGTGCGGCTGCTGGGGATTTGAGTGCATGGCGGTGCGTTGAATGGAATCTGTAAATGGTGAGCAGCAATTCAGAGGCAGACAAAAGGGCCTGACCGTGGACAGAGAAACGGGGGTGGTCAACGTCCAGCTCCATCTTTTGTCTTAAGAATTCAAGAGTCATTTTCTCAGGTTCGACAGCTGCAAAATTAGTGACCACTACAACATTACCCTTCGCGAGCAAAGCACAACAGTGAGCCATCAAACCAGCTGGATGGGCATCATCCCAGCTACAAGCATTAACTGTGGCAATGAAATCACTGCCCAGGTGAGGAACTGCCTTCTCAGCCAGCCGACTGACAGCACGGGCCTCCTGCAGTGGCATGAGCAATCATGGACCAAGTGTCCTGCCCATGACTTACAACTCTCAGCAGATTGTGACCCCCATCCTCAGAGGGAATGAATGGAACAATAGTCTCAGTGCCATTTGACCACTTCACGGTTGGGGCGAGGGGGGACACCTCAATTCCACGGACAGCATGAACAAGGTCTTGCAAAGATAGGGGTCCCAGGCTGGGGCTTGGGCAATATTCTTGATTGAGGGGCTGGTTATCGTCTGCGAGCCCTGGATCAATGCTCAGTGAATCACCAGTGGCAGATGCGGGACTGGGATCTGATGATGTAGGGGCCTCAGGTTCAGCATAAGCGGCAGGTCCCTGCCGTCTTTTCTTGGCCCTAAGCACAGCCCCCGACCTTGAGAGTTTCTGATGCAAATACTAAAATTGGAAAACATACCGTGGATCAGGAACTTGTAGATGGTCTCGGTCCCCAGCCGCATTGGATAAGGCAAGAGTACTACTACGAGTGCATGTTATGAGGAGCAGTTAAACGTGATGCTGGCCGGCTATTACCGTTTTCTTCCCTGGTATTCGGAGTTTTTCCTCTTTTTGTTGGCCTTGGTATCGCTTGGGTCATATACGCTGCGTGAAAGGCAAGCGTAAACACGGGGAAAAACAACGTCAAAATGATCTTACATGCGTCCACGGTTCAGCTTTCCCGCTGAGTCAGGGTTATATTGGCAAAACCGCTGCATTGGTTATAGACGGCTCTGACAGACGTGGCGTGACTTGTGTGTGACGCTGCAGCAGTGCGGTGGGTCACGTTGAAGTGGGCCCCTTTCCCGTGCTGTGTATGGCGCTAGTCCGAACGTTACATGCGCACAAAGCAGGAAGGGTGCAAGGGAGGGCTTCTGTGGGTCCATTCTTGTCGGAATTTCTAAGGAGGGCCCAGAAGGGGTCAGCTAACCAGGGACAGCTTGCGCGGGAGAGCCATGTGATTGAGGTGGGTTAGGCCAGGAGCGGAGACGCCAAAACGGTAACCCTGTGTGGTTGGGTCTGGACAAGAAAGGCCACAAACATGATACGGTCCTGCTGAACCCCATGGTCAAGGGGAATACGGATCGACATGAAGGCTGCTGCCCCGGTGCCAATCTGAATCTCTGTCAGTCGCATAGTACTCAAACGGGAATACCCATGTATCTTCTGCCGGGGGTCCGTAACGAACATACATAGGAAGCATTACTTGAAGACACATGGGCTCTCCTGTGGTAACATCTGACTGGATCAGAAGTGATCCAATCGGTACATCCCAAACGACTCTGCGAAATCCCCTCCCCAGGGCTCCACCGCCGTGTCCAGCTGACATCAGCCCATCCAAGCTCTGAATCGCAGACTATCGTACGCACGATCTCTGTATACAAATGCCACATACGCTATAAGACCGTCAGGAAACCCGTAGGGTGATTACTTGCAGGAAGCCCACCTTGGCATCGAGCTGTTTCCTGTGTGCAACTGTCTCCACGGGTGTCACTACGGTGTTTAGAACATAGGGAAAATGTTGAAGGGCGTGCTCGACCGGCAACGTGGATAAACGATCAACAAAGAAGACAAAGTCTTGTCGGCTGCAATTCCTGGCCCCCAGAATGGTGAAGATACCCTATTGCCATTACATCAGCATTGCACATCTTGCACAATGAACTGAAGCGGTACTTGAAGTTGAGACGTTGTTGGGAGAACAGTAAGATTGAGGTCTTTGACGGCAAGTGTGCATGAACCAGACTTTGATTTGATATATTGGTGAGGGATGGCCAGCTTTCGCGGAACTGGTTGGAGCGCCCTTGCAGCTGGCGTTGTACATGTGTGCAAATTAGCTCGATGGCAACTGCATTGTTTGAACCTGGGACAATCGGTTGATTCACCGTCAATATGTCTGACGACTCATCATTGTACTGGAATCGCTCACAATATCGGCATGAGAAGCACAGGCCGCACGAATCGTCATATGAAAGTTTCACGAATCAAAGGTACCTGTCGATAAGTTGAGAGGCGCAAATATGAGCACAGTGTAGCCTAACTCTTACTGGTCGAGGACACCCTCAATGCTGCGTCCGCGCTCCTTCATGTCCCGTTGCTTCGACGAGCGGGCATTAAGTCTGAGTTGCATTAGACGAAAATCTACGACGTTGAACGTGAGGACGGGAAAGGGAGGAACAGAAACTACACGCCTTCAAGTCGCATAATGCCCAAAGAGCCGGATCGTGTAGTGTCATGATGCTCTCCGCTACATCAACAGGGTTCAGGCCCGTTCAGCAGAGAGCACACCCAGAACTCATAGCCCCCCCCCATGATCTGTGCGCATAGCATTTCTCAAGGTCTCATTGATGGGGCATTCGTTCTTCGACAGGTCGGCTTTACTATGACTGAGGGGCGATGGCTTTGGAATAAAGGTCCACCACCGGCGTATGCTCATGCACCTCTTGAGAATTTTTGTGCTGGCAAAGATATGGGCTGCCCTCCCCAGTTTATGTCATCCTTCGGCACGACCCAGGAGCAGGACACGCGATCCCCACCATCCCTGCGTCCGTTATCAACAAAGCATGATCATCGTAGAAGGGGCGGAACGTACCTTCTCCTGGAGTTGTACTTGGTCATAAACTTCGCCGCCATCGTCGTCATCCACTGCCTTGTCGGTTTGGCCAACTCCAAGCCCCCAACCACCACTGGCTCTTGGACCAGTTAAACTATCCACTTCGGGCTCCTGCACCCAGTTAAGCCAACACCACAGTAGTATTGGCGCACCATAATACGAACTTTAGGGCGTCAAGCAATTCCACTCGCCGTCTATGTTCCGTGTCGTAGGACTGCCCCATCCGGGGCATTTCATCACCAAAAACATCGTCTTCATCACTCAAATCGAGGCTCAACACAGAAGGTTTGCTTCGGTGCTTATGCGCCACGCGGCCTCTTCTGCCTCGTGGCAATCCACCAGATAGGAAGCTATGAGCTCTTGGCCTGTCAAGTTGGCGGGGGGTTGCGAAGAACGTGTGGTAAATTATCGATAGCAGCAGCACTGGGAGCGGCGCCAGGATCGGGAGGGGCAAGTGAAAAAGTCGTTGAGTGGTTCTCGCTTTGAGAGGCAAGGACGAGCAGCCTAGGCTAAAGTATCAGCCCCCGAATAAGTCCAAATACGAGAAGCACCGGCATTTGCTGCAAACATGGCTGGTGGTAAGTTTCTGTTGAGATTTCCTGCCGTAACCGCTCAAAGAGCCTTGGTGTAAGAGGAAATATTACGTTGTCTCAGAAAGAGCGAAGCGCGATTGTGCGAACAACAATGTGAGTAGAAGAATGCTCCAATTTTGAGGATGAATTGACGTTACTTTGCCTATTCGGGGACTTTGCTCGGTGAGACTTGGGTGTGCGGTATAGCGATGATAGGAGGGGATGTGTCTGTAAAGGGAGCAAAACCTTCTCGTCACGTAAGCCTGAGAGCCGGACCAAATGGCAAGCTGCTCACCCCTTCTACGTACGTGAGCACCTGGTCCCAAAAAAAGTTCCAGGTCTTGACCACGCGCGCGATCAGCTTGTCGTCTTTCATCCCCATTAGCTTCGCATTCAACGTTACCATTCCTGCTAGGGATTAGCTCGACCGCAACTGCCTCCAACATGTTGAGCGCCCTGTTGGGCGTTGATGTAACTTCTCTGGCAACGAGCTCAGTCAAAGACACTTGCAGAACCAACGCAGCTCACAAATCTCGGGATCTCCTCTCGCGACAGTCACCTTTGCGCTGAATATCTTGCCATCAGGCTGTTCCTGCGTTGGGTAAGAGCAAACCCGCCCCAAAACACCCATGCCTGGCATTACTGCCACCAGTGAATGCTATTCAGGGGGCAATCATCGGCTACTATCTGAGTGGCTGACGCTGGAACTCAGCATTCTATCCATTCTCGTCGGTCACCTCGACTTCTCTCCTTTTTTGGTAAGTAATCGCTTGCTGTGGGATGTTCCACGTGACCAAGTAACACGCAATTTGCTCAGCTAGCCGTTCTAAACCTACGCAGTTGCTTTTTTCTGCTGGCCAAACCGGGGGCTGTACTCCGATGGGGAACGCCCTGCGGGTGCCGCAGATGCAATACACCTCTCATACCCTATATCTTGGCTCTCGTCCATTTTACCCGCCCAAGCGAGCCGTAGATGCTGCCTCTCAACTGCTGGCCAAACCGGGGGCTGTACTCCGATGGGGAACGCCCTGCGGGTGCCGCAGATGCAATACACCTCTCATACCCTATATCTTGGCTCTCGTCCATTTTACCCGCCCAAGCGAGCCGTAGATGCTGCCTCTCAACTGCTGGCCAAACCGGGGGCTGTACTCCGATGGGGAACGCCCTGCAGGTGCCGCAGATGCCATACACCTCTCGTGCCCTATATATTGGGGCTTTCGCCCATTTGACCCGCCTAAGCGAGCCATTGATGCGGCCCATTCGGCTCTGCCTTTTTCCCCACGACCCGTGCCCAGTCCACAACAGCCACGGTAAGCAGCCCCCTTCCCGCTATTTGACATTGGCTGGCCTGGCCGGGGGCTGTACTCCGATGGGGGACGCCCCGCCAGTGCTGCCACTGGGGCTGAGGGGGCTCAAAGCCCAAACCCCTCCATTTGACGGCAAAATTGGACCAATCCAGGTGCTGCTGCGGTGCCCTACTGCGATCGTTTGAACTTGAGCAATCAGCAACGAGGAAACTTGCAATACGGGCGCCTATCTGAACGGGAACCCTTGATCGCCACATCGGCGTGGCAGCTGGGCATTTTCGATTATGCCAACTGGAAACCCCTGTAGCTGCTATGCCCGTGGGTCTGTTTTCGTTTGCAATTGGCAATGAGCAGCGAGGTGCGTCAATCCTGGATTGCCACGCTCACACCGGGGGCATTCAAGCACCGGCAGGTGAAATGTTCGCCTGGGCCGCAGTCCTTAATTTGTGCATTTGTGAGCATATGCCAGTCGTTGGTGTGACGATTGAGGATTGGCGTTTGACCCCCCCGGATGCCTGCCCACGCAGTAATCCTCGACTGCCTTGCACCTTGGCGGCCGCTGGGTCGAGCATGGGCAGCTCAGACAACTGTCAGCATGGCAAATCACGCTGACGGTTGGGCGACCGTCGGCGGTTGCGGTACAGCTGTAGGTAAACCGAGGCATGGGGTGCCACAACTCCGCCTTCCTAAGCTTGCCCAGGGATTCAGGACGGCTCAAGGCCGCGTCGAGCAGCATGAGCACCTTGTTTCCATCAGCAAATGCATTTTCCCGTGCAACAAAGGAAGTTCTGGAATTCTAGCTTGGGATTCCCTGCGCAGACATCCGCCTTTGCACTTGAATACAGCTTGCGGCCCAAGGATCCAGTAGTTTCCTTTTTTGGCATAAACGAGTACACTGCACTCGCTGCACCTGACGCAACCATTGCCAGTAGATGCCACCTGGACGACGATCAGTGGCTGTCACTGGATAGGTAGCTCTGGTGCTCTATTTTCCACGCGTTGGCACGCCTTGCCTCCCTGCACAGACAAATGCTGATGCGGTTGTTTGCGGCCACTTTACGACAACATGGCCAAAAAGTATGTGACATGATGTGAAACACCGTCAGGGCTCAATATAGATCCACCACAGCCCCGGAAAAAAAATTGCTGAGCGGAAAGGACGACGTTTCATCAGGCTGACTGGGTTAGGAAGAGGGCCGAAAAAGCAGTCCCGAGATAGAACATCTGTCCGAAAAACAACTCACGCAACTCGTAGAGCGCACCCAGGCCCGTCTAGCAGAAATGGCTACAAAGAAATTGACCGTTGCTCAGAAGAAGCGAAAGCCACCTACCGTAGGTGGAATAGAAGAGGGCCGGGAGGTGAAGAAGCAGCGGGCGGCGTTGAAAGGGAAGGAGAAGGATGCGAATGAAAGTGAGAAGGGACGGTCAAGCGCAACCCCGCAGTTGAGACCTGAGGCGGTGCATGGGACTACAGAAGCGAAGGCGAAGGGGGGGGCAGGGGCAAAAGCGGAGGTGACTATGATGGTGAGTAAGAGGGATGATGAACATGGCAGTGGTGGCAGGGGGGGTTGGGGCGAGGAGCAGGCGCTGAAGGTAAGGCAGGTGATTACAGGGACGACGAAGGGCAAGAGGACAGAAGATGGGTGGACCAATTACGATGATGTGGACAGGGGGGGCAAGGAGCGGCCGAAGCTGAAGCCGAGCATGTGGGAGAAAACGAACGAAAATAAGAAGAAAGGGTCATCCGAACGGCCAACATGCGTGGACGAAGCATTTGAGGACACCCAGTATCTAGCCGAGAGGGCAGAAGAGCAGAGGGTGGTGAACGAGTTGCAAGCCTCGCCGGAAACAGAGACCGAAGCTGGTGCACCGGCAGCCGAAGAACCACCCACAAATCAACCGGTTCGCGTCTTACTGGTGCACGTCGAAATACCACCTCATCCTCTTCACACAACAACAAAGGCCCAATACCAGAGTCAATTAGTAGGCGGCGACAATCCTTGCCTCAACTGCATCAAAGCGAGGGCTGACTGTGTCCCACAACTGCAAGGTAAATGATATTCTATTGTAATATAATATACCCTGACATGAAAGTCCACAGGAAGCAGGAAGACTAAGGGCGTCCGCTGCACCGACTCCAAGATACGCTGTGTTGTCCCAGCGCCTGCTGATCCCCTGACTGTGAGCCTTTGGCCTCCAAAAGACCCCCCAACCAACCCACCGCACACGGGAGAGGCTACCAACAATTCGGAGGCCGGGACTATGGGAGGAACGCAGGGCATTGTATCCGGCAAGTACCCAACACAAGACCCGTCGAACCCATTTTCAACTGATATTAACGCTACAGGAGCAGTCCAAGAGCTGTCCGCCTGCCTCTCGGACATCTCGCGAGAACTCACACTCCATAGTGCCATGATGGGCCGGCAGACTCTTGTCACCGAGAGGCTGCTTGAAGTCTTCAGTGCAAGTCCTCGAAAGATGTGGGGAAAGGAGGATCAATATGCCCAGTGACGAAAACGATGATGGCGACGATGCGAAGGATTTGCGAGGTGTGGAGGGTACAGACGAAGGCGAAGGGGACCTCATCTTCGTGGAACCCTAATTGCTCAATAGACAAGTCGGTTGGTCAAGCTGGATCTCTCCCATGCATTCTTGTTGGATCTTACATGTTTTTTTAATATTTTTGCGGATATCACCCTTGTCAACAATCACTTGAGTAAACAGCAAACAAAGTATCGTGAAAACTTTGGCTTTACATGGGAGGTGAGTCAAAAATCTAGCACAGCTGAATAGACTTAGCCTTGAGTATAAATTTGTTTTTAAATAAATAACCTTATGATGCTTCTGAAAGAAGGTGCGATTGGCAGAAGACGTCACGGCACTGGCGCTCAAAATGTTTCTATTTGGTATGAGCCCTACCATTACCTCCCACCTCCAGGAATGGTCCCGAGCCCGGTGTTGGTAGCATGGGAAAAAAATTCAAGTCCCGCCCACCCAGCAGCACTATAAAGCGGCGGACAACTTACACCCCATCTCCAAACCCCCCGCCATGGATGACCTGGACTTGCTTGCCAACCTCTCATTCAAGGAACTAGTGAAACTGATGCCGAAGAACCCCCAGGTCGTGGGACAGGTGATCCTTCGCAAGGTGGAGGCAACAGAAGGGAAGCGCAAGGGGTCGGAAATAATTGACAGTGATGAGGAGGTTCGGGAGACGAAAAGGCAACGGAGGGCCTGGAAAGAAAAAAGGAGGGCAGAGAAGGACAAAGGGAAGGGCAAGGGCAAGGAAAAGGAGCAAGGGATGGCCATGCCCAAATCGCAAGATGCGGGTCTCGAGAAAAGGCAGGCAAAGGGAACGGGGGTCAAGGTGACGGTCAGCGAACCACTGGATAAGGAGGAGGAAGGAGATGAGAGGGTTATGGCCCCATGGGATGCAGAACCAAAGCTGATGCATGAGCAGAAGGTGGGAGGGGACGGGGGCAATGGGAAAAGGAAAGAGAGGACGAATGTAACAGAGCAGCAAGCGATGAACGCGGCAGCCGAGGGAAAACGATCGGGACCCGAATCGAGGAAGGCAGGGCGTTTGGAAGAAGAAAGGCCCCCGAAGCAAGCGGTGCATACTCTCATGTCGCACGTCGAGGTCGCACCTTATATTCTATGCACCAATCAGGCCAAGACAACAGCCGGGGATGATGAGGATGCGGAATTGACGGTCATTGCCCTTGATCCGAGGAAGGCGAAGGGCCAGGTCATTGGTGGGGAAAATCCCTGCCAGAATTGCACCAAGGCAGGGGTCGAATGTGTGCCCCCAAAACCAGGTAAGCGCGTGTTGCCTCAACCCTTGGGATGCACTTTACATAAAAGAAACACAGGGAGGAGAAGGACGAAGTGTGTGCGCTGTGCCACATCCAAGATTAAGTGTGAGGCCACTACCCCGACCGTCAAACTTCGGCTCCCGAAACGCTCCGCCGGGAGCTCATTGCTCGGTCCATTCAGTGGAAAGGATATCGATGAATCGGAGGTCGGTGTGACGGGAGCAAAGCAGGGAGTGGCAAGCACCCCGGAAGCGGATGGGCACCCAGGGGATATTCGGCTGACGCAGGAATCCGGTAAGTACCCAAGCCAGCACCTTTGGGTTCTAAACGGATTCGGCTCTACCCAGGGCTGATACAAACTCCAACAGAGGCTGTCCGAGAGCTTGCATCTGGGGTGACCCAGTTGTCAGCTGAGCTAAAGCTCCACCGGATGACAATGGAGCGTCATATTCTCGTTACTGAGCGATTGCTTGAGGTGTTTGGGAAGGATCGCCTTGAACAGTGGCAGATGGAGGACCGAGATGACTGGGACGCAGCGGCAGCTCACTACGAGGTATGCCGGGTGGCAGAGAGTGTTGCTGAGCAGGCGCCCCGACATGGGGCTCTGATGCACAATATCAATATGGACTTGTTGGGAGGCGAAGCCTATCCCCAGGACGGCGAGGACACGGCACCCACTAGATTTGGATGGGTCGGGTCGACCAGGATATTTGGAGAAGGGGGAATCCCAGGCGTCAGCAAAGCTGATGGGGAAGAGAGCGGGTCAGAAGAAGACGAGTCCGAGGGGTCTACAGGAGAGGATGGGGGGTCATACAATGAAGATGATGATAATAACCAGGGCAAGGATGGCGGGGGACAGGGGGAGGGTCAGTAATTCGGTTCTTAGGAATCTCAGCCACCACTTGTCTCCTTGCTCCACTGGACCTTAGTCCCACCAAAGTTGGATATTTTTTTGGACACTCGTAGCTTCCACCGCTCATTTTCTTTTTACATTTTCGCACCGTTGCATCTCCCATGCCCCCTTTGTTTAAAACTTTTTTAATTTATGATATACACATGTGCATATTACTCCCCTCCCCCGAACAAGTTAAGTAATCAAAGGATCACGCGAAATCAGACTGCTCTCGCGAAGTAAGCATGCAAACCCATATTATTCTCGCAGGATTATCACCGTTGGCATGCGAAATTCCCCCAGACTTTAAAGAACTCGCAGCACGAGTATCTTCGGGGTGCAAAGGTGAAGGTGACAGTTATGGTGGGTGAAACGGATGATGAAAGAGATGGTGGCGACGGGAGGCTGGGGCAAGGAGCCGATCCTGGTCCCAAGGTCGGCCGATCTCCCGACTGTGATGCTTCGGCTCCCAAAGGACCCTCTGACCAACTTGCTGGTTAAAGGGGACACCCCCAATGTTTTTGGAGCAGGATATATATGCAAGGAACGCAAGGTGTGGCCGGGACACCGCAGTGAGGTGGAATCGGGAAAGTAGTGACCTTGCATGTGAGGTGGGCTTGGACCATAAAATCCATTTAACAAAACGACCAAGCGCAGTCACGTCCCGATCACACTTGCCGCTCATGAACTCAACTTGTTCTCCTTATGACCCCTATGCTATAAACATGGCCAATGAAAACAACCTTTCCATCGAGTTGGGTGATGTAAAAGCAGTGGATTGGTGTTTATTTCAGCGTCTACGATTGCGTTCGATGCTATATGATACAACACGTACTAGAGCAAGTTTTGGACTATCATTACCCAAAGAATCTATCCGAAGCATTGGCCAGGTGGAATGCCAGAAGGGCAAGCATCCCAACAAGAAGCTCGCCATTGATAACCTCATCTCTGCAAGTTTCGAAGCATCCGCCCGACAAGGTTTCGCTGTGTACAGACGCCAATATCGTTAGTACCCCAATGAACCAAGTGATGAGAGATGACATATCAGCATCGAACCTACCCAATGTCCGGGTCAGCACGATTAACCTTCTGTGTACCCGGATTTTCCTACACCAACCAGAGCCCTGAAGAGAACTAGACTCTTCAGCACGTGAAAAGCGCCGAAACGAAACCGAAACACAAACGAAACACGATCGAAACAGCGCTAACACGAACAAACAAAGGGGCGAGTGTGGTTGTTTCGCCAACCACCGGGCTTCGAAAACCGGGAAAGACGAGATAATTGAGAGAGAGAGAGAGAAAGAGATCGAGAGGGAGTTTCTGGGTCGTAAATTGACTGCCGAGCTCATAAGTGAGCTCAGAACTTTATATACAAGTAAATTATTGTACTAGCTATGTTTTCTGTACCGAAACGGATCGAAAATTGAGAGATAATTATACTAGAACAAATCTGGAGAATAAAGAACGTGAAACAGGAGAGATCGTGAAGTTTTCACGACTACATTAACAGGGATTTGGGAAACGGAATAGAAAAGATGAAAGGGGTGGTATGCGAGGCTCAGAGGAGTCTATATATGGGGAGAAAACTTATGCTATGGTTCAAGTTCAGGGAAAGGAATAGAAATATAGTGAAAATTTATTTGTTAAGGAATGTAAGAGGTTTCGGGCAAAATGGATATGTCGCAAAATGATAACGGCTCCGTTTGGCTGGGCGCTCCGAGCTCCTTGATCCGGGTTCGGATTTCGGGTTCCAAGTTCGGGTTCCGAGTCCTACGAGAGGTGGCATAGGGCAGCCTTTGCAGGTGTAGCCGCTTGCCCACCTTTACAGCCCCACAATCACAACTTCTCTTGCTGTCGCCATTGTTGGCTCCTTCGACTTTGGGAATGTCCTGCATTTCAGCTACTGCTCCTGCATGCCACTTAAGATTCTTAACACCAGCCTCATCTGATTCCCTCTGTACCTCCACTATCGACGCGATATGAAATCCCCAGACCAAAGACTTGGATATCTCATCGGAGTATCAGTTGCATGGAGCCTTCCAGGACAGATGTTCGCTTTGGCCAAAGTCAACTTAGGGGTTACTGATCATTTGAATTGTCAGCATAAATTATGGAATAGGACGTGTACTACCCATCCGCGGTGTGCGTTGAAAATGTCAACTATGTTCCGCGAAAGTCAGCACATCATTTCTTTCGGTGGCCTCTCAGTCGCATGATCTTCTTTCGCAGCACGAATACATTCGGCGTGCGTAAATGAAGGCAGATGCTCTGAGCACGTCTGATGATAAGATCAAACCTCCCGATGAGGGGCTTGGATATCCCACCGGGGTACTGGTTGAGTCCAGTCCGAAAGAAGAACACTGTATCCAAGTTATGCCCACTGCTCATTTGCATTATATGCAATAATTATGGACGATGTTTATACCCATGCATCGCTTATGTTGACAATGTACATTAATTATGTTCACGAGAGGTCACCACATCAAGAAAAGTACTCGATTCCTCCTCCAGGTGCCGGATCGCATGGTCTGCTATCGCTGCGTGTAAATGAAAGTAATTGATCCGAAAGTGACCTTTGTTGTATTCATGCTTGATATCCAGCTTTCGCTTTCAATTTGTGGGTCTAACTGATTGTGCGCTGCGCTGCCAGAGTGCTGGATTTGCAAAGGTTGGGTTCCAAGGCCGACACGCACAGACTTTCGGCGCCTGAGTTTTGAGGTGCGAGGTGAGTGCGTTCGTTATCGGATCAACATGAAACCCGAGCCGATTCCACGAGCCGACACAAGGAATCGCTTGCAGCTGGACACGTCTCATCTCTACCTTCCAGGTGCAACAAGTAACCCCCGGCGTCCTCCCCCGACTTGACCCAATACAACCACCCATTTTCATGGTCTATGCTCTCCAGTGACTTCCCTTTGGGACAAACTCAATTTTTACCAACCGAATGCTACTCGCGAAGACATGAGTGTATCGATGTTTGCCCCAGCCATCGGCCGGCGAAACCGGACCCTTGTGGCGAGATCCCTCATGCTAAACCTCCGACGTCTAATGCGAACATCATCCGAAGCAAGCCCCTGGCTGACCTTCCACCCTAGCCTCTGGATACAATCAAAATTGAACTTAGTGAGCATGAGGACGCTATGCTCCACGGCCTATTCATCGGACTTAGCGAAATGGCATACCTCTCTTGCGCTCATTTCGGCCATTGCGCTTGGCCTGGAGCCCGATACATCCTCGCACCCGGACAGAGTCCAATAATGGAGTAGAAATCAATAAAATATGCATGGGAGCCAAGTGAGGTCGGTTTCAAGTGATTCACTCCCAGGGTGCGTGCGTCTTGTCCGCTACATTCGTGACCCACGGCTGTTGTTACACTATGCATATCTTGGGAGTATGTGAGCCATGAGTGACGATCTCACCCCTGCCCTCGCGCGTCCCAAAAACTGACACGCTCGAATCGAAGATCACACGGAGCAAGGGCCACCATGGAAACAAGCAGCTTCGAGCTTGTGATCCAATAGCCTCGCAAAGAAGCTCAACAGATTCATACTAGAGTACACGTTTGTTGTTAAATAAACAAACTTATGATGCTTCCGAAAAGAAGGTGGGATTCGCAGAAGACATCACGGCACTGGCGCTCGAAATGTCGCTCTCTATTTGGTAGGAGCTGCACCAGGAGCGATCCCGAACCTAGTGTCGTTGGTAAGAGAAATATTTCGAGTCCTGCCCACCCAGCAGAGCTATAACTGACAACTTACCACTCTGTAGAGGTGGGCATGCGGCTGCATGTGCAGCGGTTGCCCCATGCCACCTCTCGTAGTTTTCGGAAGCCGAACTCGGAACGGAAATCGAAATCGGAACCCGAACCCGGATCGAACCCCGGATCACGACTTTCGGAGCGCTCGCGCAAAAGTAACAGCTATCATTCGACGGCGTATCCGTCCCGTTGATAGCCTCATGTGTTCAAGGGTAGACAATTTTTCCTTATTCATTTCTCCATTCCGTTTCACGAGCCCGATCGTAGAGTAAAATTTTCTCCCCCTTTTAGTTTTCTCTGTGCTTCGCATATCATCCTTTTTATCCTATCATTTCCGGTTCCCTAATCTTTGGCTAGCATAGCTGATAAAAACTTTGTGATTCTCCTGTTTCACTTTCCCTACATCCCAGAGATGTCCTAGCTTCAATAGCCGATGTTTTCCTTGCCATTTCGGCGTAGGAAAAACTTAATTACTTGTGGTTTTCGTGTATATTTTTTCTTCTCTCTCTTTCACCATCCCCACTCACGCATCGTGATCACTCATACTTCGTTGAACAAATGGCATCTGAATTTCCACAATGTGCGTGCCATTGCCTTCATTATCGTTCATACTAACCTCCATCTCGTTCCAGCTGCCTCAAATGCAGCAGAGATTTAGGAGACGCGACGCCAAAAACATTGAAACGCCATAAACGCAACTGCGCAAACCAGGAAGTCAACGTCGCTTACCCAGACCCTTGGGATGTGACCATGCAAATTGTGAAAACTCTCCGCCGCATTGAAGCACTTTGTTTGCATTGGCTGCTCGAAAACGTATCTGAATTCCGAGTCGATCAGGGTCAGTGATCCTCCGATTGATCGTATTCCGGATTAGCTAACTGATCACAAAAACCCCCCACTAAAACCGACCTCGAATTCCGAAATTTCAAGGGCCACGTTCATTTCCGAAATGATAATACGCACTGTTGGTCTTGTTTTCTTCCTATCGATGTAAGTTTTATCCATGGAGCTTACAATATAAGGCTAAAGCTTTGTCTAGGTCACATACATGATCCTCGGCAAGCAGGAAATAATCCTCCATCCACATGACTTAGGACATTCTCACTGTAACTTTGTCGATGTACTTGCACCCCTCGCATATTTTGTCTCCAAGTCCCCAAATCTCGCACTTCACCTTGACCGTCTCCGGCTTCCTGGCACCGATGCTTGCAACCCTAACTTTGACTGGCCGCGTTGCATTCGCCGCTCACAGCCTGCCGCCTTTCCTCCAACCCTCCTCGTTTTCTATGTCATGTTGAAGGTTCTGGGTAACCCTCTCCCTCGCCCAAACAAAGGCATGGATGAGGATGATGACATGGACTTGTTTGGGTATCCCAACGCCTCTTAGATAAACTCGCAGCCTTTTTTTTTAAATTTTTTGATGCTGTAATTCGTTCTTTGTTGTCGTGGATGTTGTTATTGTGTTGCAATGCTTAGTCTTCATCCCGCCTGAGTTTATACGCTCGCAATGAAATTGATTCCCGAATCATTTGGGCTCGTGGTGACCAGCCAGTTTGAGTAGCGATGGGTCAATACTAAAAAATAGGGTCAGAGTCTTATGCTGTCAAACGTCTGGCTTTTTCCACTATCTCTAATTATTTTTCTCTACCATCATGCCTACCGTTGAAATGAAAACCCCATCCCAAGCCCCGCCCACTAAAGAGTCGAAAATCAAGCGGCTTCAGCTCAAGACAAAACGATTGAAACAACATCAGTCGCTTGCTGCGGTTTTTGCCAACCGGTCCCGAAGAGAAGGGTCACAAGAGAAATTCAAATACAAAAACCAAATCTACCGATAATCTAATAATCCATGGGGTCTCTCGTCTTTCAGGTTCTTCCATTCACCCAAGCACTCACCTCTTTGTAGGGAGACAACCCCGAGCAGACACTGCCCACCCTAATCGCCGGACCAGTAACCCACCCCTACCCAATTTCTCTCGACCCAAATCACCTCCGGCCGCCCATCCTCACCTCGCCGAACGTGTTACAGGCAACGGTCCTAACCACACTGACACCGATCCATCTGGTATTTCCCAGCAGACAGAGCATGCGGATCAGCTTGCCCGAGGCCTTGGTGAGGTTTCAACTCGAATGGCCGAATACCACCAACACCGCTTCTGCATTGAAACCCGGCGCCGAGAGGCTTGAAGAATCCATGTTATCCGCAACTCTTGCAATGTACGGTGGCGAACCTTCGCTCATTTTCCACACCAATCCTGCCACTCAGGCACATGGTCTCGACAACCTTCGTCAAATATCAAACGAGCGTTGGCAACAACTCCTGTTCGCATTCGGATCTATAGGGCAGGCATTCCCTCTGCTCCTTTTGAACTCGGGGTACACACCCACCCCAATGCCATCATCTCAAGCTACTCCAAGTGACCCATTTGTTGCAAACGATTTTCTTACAGAAGACCAAGGTCAGGAGTCTATAGCACCTGTCCCCCTCCCCTCTAACTCCAAAGCTGACCTGAGTGGCTTAGCCCCGATCTGACGTACCAATGGTGGTTCATGCATGCTGCATGGCTGAAATCCGGAACCTCTGGGTGCACGCATCAGCAGACCGGGGAGGAACCGTCTGGCCCATTGTCGGCCCCTGTATACTTTGTACATCCAGTTCCCTGGTGTTCAACCTTTCGCATTCTCATTTTTGATACATCTCTGCTTGGAATTATTCAGACCGAACATGGAAATCCAGATCAATGAGGACATCACCGATCTTTACCGTCGGCTTGCCAAGGCCGAGGATCAGACGTCGAGGGCGACAGGACTGGACAAAGAAGACGAGGAGCAATTGGAGAAGCGAAACTCTTGGAAGAGTCGGTGGCAGGTGGATCATTCCTTTACCAAAAAAAAAGCCAACCGGGGGTTTTGTGAAGCGATTTACATGACATTGTACGGATCATATACTGTCATTTTCTATCATAGCACGGCATTCTGCAACCTTTAGTGCCCACGCACGTTCTTCACGATTGGCTCTGCGTTTCTCAATATCTACAAGCTCTTGCACACAAGCGACGAGTTTATCCCATCCTTATTTCCGCTCTTCGCAATCCCGTTTCTGTGTCTCGCGGATATCAACCAATACTCCGATGAGCTTCGCAATATTCTCGCCGGGTGTGTCTTTGAGATTGCCAGATGATATTCCGCTTGATTTGTTCACCAGAGTCTCTCTCATTCCGGTCTCGCTGTCTTCGTCGGAGGCTACCACCATCCTTGGCTTCTTTCTGCGGCGCACAGGCAGGACTGGGGATTCATTCACCACATCTTCGGAAGAGTCTATTACCGTCGTAGGCACGTCGTTTGCCTTTCCAACCTGACCATCACAGGTCCTGTTGTTTTTCCGAGGAGCAGTCTTGGCGCTCCGTATTCCTGGGAGGGGGTCTGATGACAAAGGGCAATTTTTTTGCAGGGTGTTGCACTGGAAGTATGGTGGAATGTATTTGCGATTGGAAAACGTCTCTTGTATCCAGCATTTCGAGCAGTTGCCGCAGGGGGTGCGGGCGGGCATCCATCGGGGGCTGGCACGGGCTAACAAATTACTTTAATCATTTGAGGTGTCACGGACCAGAGCAAAGACATACATTTTTGCCACGCTTGGCTTCGTATTCCCTCAACCCCTTTCCCAATGTGAATTTAGGAATAAATCCTGTATTCCATCAACAAGTGGTTTTCGGTATTGGGTAGTACACGATGCGTACCTTAATTTACAATCTCAATATCCGAGTCGGACTTGGACCCGGGATCGGGAACACTGCTCTCGCACTCGTCCTCCTCTCTCATCCGCTTCTTGGCGGCATTCTCAGCCCCCTTGCCCATCCGTTGTTTGCACCGAGCCGGTTTGAGTTTGTCTTTCGATCCCGAGGGTTCTGTGACTGGTGTCACTGAGAGAAAGTGGGTCGGGTGGTAAGGATGAGAGGTAGACAGAGAATATGAGTCAGGCGAAGGTTTGATCCCAGGTTAGGGGTTTTACACAAACGATGATCAATTATAAAAATTTAGAGTGAGCGGCAGCTGCCAATCTGGTTGGCTATCTACACCATCGTTGTCCGTCACAGGAGAAGCCATATGGGCCATTGCTTTCTACGGTCCTTTGGACCTGGTCTGACCTTGATTGGAAATGCTGTCAATGCGTCTGGTCTTGTCAGAGTAACAATATCCCAGTCACCCGGCTTCTGGGCAAGTATCGAGGAAGCAGATATTTATGACAGGTATATATGCACACTAAAAGAAGTGCCGAGCAAATAGCGCGAGAATGGGGCATGTCTACGAAAATTGCGAATGTATATTATCCACAAGCAAGTCAAAATTAATAATTTACTGGGTCCTTTACTGGCCCAATCCGTCGGTGAGACATACAACACTCCACCTCGAGCTGAGGACTGACCGAGCGTGCGAGGATGAATTCCTGAATAAATTCCTCTCAATCGATAATACTTCAAGGCACGCTAGCTGGGAAGCAGTCGCAAAAGCAAGGGAAGAGTGTGAAATCTATGACTTTGTGAGTCCTACGTTCTCATTCTCGATACCTGGTCAAACTGAGGCACGGAGCAGGTCAACGCTGTAGGTGGCTTACGTGACAGCGACAAGTTCCTCGGCACTCGAGAGAATAACATGTATAACCCGGTTGTAAGTCCTACGTTCTCATTCTCAATACCTGGCCGAACTGAGGCACGATACAGACCAATGCTGCAGGTGGTTTAGTTGACAACCTTGAGTTCATCGACACTCACACACGGCCGGATACCTCATGGGACCAACTATCCCTGATGTCAGTGTTTTCCGGAAGGATAAATCGTCTTCTACAAGACTGGAGAAAAATGCCCAACAAATTCTTGAAATATGTATTTATGCAGTGCTGTCCCAAGGGTGACCTTCCGGTGCTTCTAGCAGCAAAGGGTTACGTGGACGTCGTCTACCTTACAACTTTGAATTTGATGGACGATCAGCAGCGCTCATCATCCAAACCGTTAAATGCGGACGGCCGTAATCAGCGTCACATCCCCTACAGCTGAGTCCGCACTCTCGCCATGGGTGATTCCCTGTTGGTCTTGGTATGTTAGTCCACATGCATTCGCAGGAGTTCGCATTCCCTGGCCGACAGCTCGGTCAACAATATAGGTACACTCACTGCCTCCCAAAATAGTATTTCGCCGACAAATGTGTTCGCCGAAGGGTAGTCTGCGTGAACCGCCCCCGTCGACATTGGCTCGACTCCTGGAGGGGACCCCGGATTCCAGACTGCGACTGAGTACTCCGGAAGTCCGTCCAAGTAATCTCCCACAACAACCGCCCCTGGGAGCGACAATTCCCATATCTATTCCCACCTTCCCGGCTCCGGAACTCAATGCGCTACAGGTAACAACTCCGGAAAACCTACAGCTTGATGCCCAACCATCGCCCACAATTAGCCCGACATCGTCCGTTGCTGCTATCGCTCCGGACGACCCTAGTACCGGCATCGTTTCCCCACCATCGGATACATTGCAAACGTCTTTCCTGCAAAAGTACGGACTTGTAATCAACACCGAGTTCAACATTATTGTTGTCAATCCGGCTGCGATACGTCAGCATTTCTCAGCGAGGCACAAAGATCTGAATACCCCGCTGACGGTCAGTTCAAAAAAACAATTCCCCGGCACCAAACTCACATTTTTGCCTATTCAGCCGACATCGACAATTCAGCCTGTGTACGGCCTGGCAACTCCGGTATTCGATTACTATCTTTGCTCGACATGCCATCATTGTTACGCATCAACCACGTTCTTTCTAAAACATCCATGTTGTCCGTCCACCTACACCAAGTCAACCGCCCAACGCTTTACCGACAATAACTCGAGTTCATGGTTTCCGGTCAAAACAGAAAAGTCCGAAATTCCGGCTGCCACAGCTCCTTGGACCATTTACGAATCGCAACGTCGTCTAACGCCTCGGTTAACAAAGGAATCGCATGCATACGTTGATAATTACCGCGTGCTCCATCAGTTACTTCACAAGGAGGGATGAATGGAGCGGATTGCTGACATCCCCCATGACCGTCTCATCCCACTTGTTGAGTTTTCCAACCGCGATTCTGTCTATGGCGGTCTACATGGAGATATTCAAGCGCTTCTAACCAACATACAAGCCACTCTCGATGGCTACTACACTCGTCGCCCCACTGGTACATGACCCGACGCAGAACACGACCAAGTCCGCGTTAAACATCACGGCAATGTTGGCCCTGAGACGCATTCCAGCTATGCGCGGATTGTTTCCGCTATGGTCGCTCTCGTCCACCAGATTGGCTTCACCCCGGATGTACCTTACACCTTTCCAATTCCCGAACCCATCAGGGTTGCTTGCTACCGCCTCGTCACAGCCCTGAAAGATGTACTGACTGCGACCCCGGACGAACCAGACTTTGTCGATGGAGATCTCCGGGATACCGGTCAGGTCGGTGGTGAGTTCGACGAGTCTGACAATGAAGGCGAACCTTCTGGCTCTATTCCCTGCACAAGTCAACCTAACCCAACGACGCCTGGTGCTCAAGACGCAATTACGTCCCTCTGGTACCTCCTCTTTACTCAGGTCCCCGACAATGACAATCCTTGTGCGGAATTTCTGAGTCCCATATCTCATTACGTTCTCCTCTCATCATTGCGAAAAAATCAGGAATGAGCAGCAGGCTGAACATTTACTCATACAATTGCTGCCCTCTTATTCACCGGGCGTCTCGTGTTTGCATGGAAGATTACGCAGGTTGCCCGTGAGGATAAACTTCCATTACAACAGTACGTATTTCCGTTCCCGACGCTCCATATGAATTACTAGGGCGTTCCAAACCTTTGAGTGCAATTTCCGCGAGGAGTCACAAGCTGTAACCTCCGTCGCCCCCTGAACCGGATAGACAATCACGTCATCAACTATGAGGCTAATGTTTGGACGAAATGGTTGATTGAAAAGACAGAGCCCCCCGTTTTCCTTATCTTAGCGGTTATGATTTCTGTTTATGGAGAACCCGGCCAGACGACAAACGCTCCATAAAATACATCCTTTAGGATAGCTTGTGGTTGCATCATCAATAATACTTCGTAGTCCCCGCTGCCCGTATGCCTGCCAGCCTGTCAAACCCTTACAACGGCCAATGGCAGTGAAGATCGTCTACTAGATTGACAGCTGCCATCCACTCCTAATTAAATTGTCCCATCTATCGGCGATTATTGTACTTATCAATGACTGGAATTTTGTTTCCTTCTTCATCGTCAAATGTCCCCATCGACTAATAAAGTTAGATGCATTAGCTAAGAAACTTTGCAGGTACAAAGAACCATCCAAATATTGGCACTCCGTCATTATTTCTTATACCCTCCTTTCTCTCTCTTATCTCGTTATGCAATCTGATATTCGCCGTTATGCCAAGAAAACCGGGAAACAGCGGCGGGCATGTTAACACCACTGGCCCTCATCACTCCCTCCCTTATGTATCGTCCACAGGAGTTAGTAGATGTCATAAGTCGTATCAGACACTCCACCCCCAAAAAACATTGGCGGCCTCAAAAGCGATCTGTCTACCACCCAAAGTAAAATCAACGACCCCGGAACCGATTCGTACGTGATCATTTGACTGCACCTATTAACCCTCTGCCAAAACGATTCCCGCCGCAGGTTCCTTTAAGCAATCACATGACTGGTGGGCACGTGTTATGAATGTGCTCAAACACCAATATGACCTTTACAACTATCCACACACGACCGTTGAACCCCACTATGAATTCCCGTTTACGTCCGCGTTCCGTCGATTCCATTGAGGAAGACAAATGCAAGCTCGCACAGTTGCGCAAGGAACTTGAGGAGGAGGAAAGGGAGCAAGAGCTGCAACAATTGCAACGCGAGCTCGCACAATTGCGTAAAGAAGTTGAGGAGGAACGGAAGCTGGAGGTGCTAGTTACCGAGGAGGAGATGGGCCAGCGCAAAGAGCACAAACACGCCCACCCGCCGCCCAGCGCTAGAACTGGCAAATCAAGAGCTCGTGTCATACGACAAGGCGACTGCGATGCCTCAAACAACTCGTCGGAGGAGGTGGCAGTGGTCCAGCACGGTGAGGCTGACTGACACAACTACGCTTGATTTGCATTGACACCTAGTTCAAGATTTTGCCCCAGTTGTTGGTCCATCAATGACGTTACCCCTTGATCCTCAACAAGCCGTCGAGATGTATTTGCCCAGGGCGCACACGGATGTATGTTATATTTGTTTTTTTGACATGTCCAATACTTCTCACCTAAAATTCAGCCCACACCAGCTCCTGATGGACGTGTTTTCTGGGACCAAATGCCCTGGATTCCCGCCCCTGTCGAATGTGGTAGCTGCTCAGTCTGTCGGGTCCCTGAACACCACCCATGCTACGAGTGTCGCTCCTCCGGGCACCCTTGTCCATTTACCGTTGACAATACAAAGATCCCGAGCCAGACGCAATGGCACATGGACAATGAAGATGGCAGTCAGCACGATGCCCACCACTCCCCTCGTGGCAACCAACAGAACGCCGGCTCAAGCAACTCCCATGACAGCGCTGCACTCACAGAATTGGTTGCAGCCATGACACGACTGGCCGAAGCTCATGAGCAAATCAAGGATGCAATTCAAGACCAAGCCTCAAAACGCATGAATCTTGTGAACAAATGCTGCTCTGCATCAAGCTTGCCAAGAATGGGGTTAACCCTTTGGACACCCACAATCCTGATCCTGTTGCCTTCAGGCACAATGCATTAGTGAAGATTTACGAAGAATCGAAGAGACGATACCGGACTGTGGCTGGCCAAGGCAAGGGTAAAAATGATGCGTTGGAAATCGATTAGCATGTACAAGTAGAAACTGAGAATCATAATGACGTTCTAACTCTGACTTGCAAGAACTATAATAAAGTGCCGGTTATCCTCCTCGCCAGTTCTACTACTTTTTTCTTGCTTGCAGACGGTTCAAGGTACGCACCCGAGTCCTAACAATTCAAGTGGTTGGGTGCTTATATGCATTCCAGCGAAGTTCCTATGCCAACTTTTGGAGGAACTTATCACCAACGGAATACAGGATATCTCGGCTCTTCTTCCCCTCTTGGGCACCGAGCAATGTGAGAAACACATTGTTTCCACTCTTGATGATGACAAGGGCTTTCTCTATGTTGCAGCTACACCCATCTCTCTCTTCGGCCTTGGGCGCCAGGAAGTTGCATGACGCTGGCCAGAGGGAAAATGATAGTAGGCAGAGATGCCGCGAAGCTTCATTCGAGGGGTTGGCAGGGACACGTTTCGGCCAGCCTACATTATTGGAAGAACTTGACAGTGTACCTGTACCTCCGCCTCTGCCTCTGCCCTCAAAGTCCCCGCTCGCACCAATGTCCTCGCCCGTGCCTGAAACTCCGTCTCCCTTCTCCCACCTGTACTGTTATGATTCGTGTATGTATATATTTCATTCTTTTACATTATGAACCTTAGTCTTTTTTTTTTTTAGTAGGCTCTCATTGCGTCATGAACAGCTCGCCGCTTGACGACGCATCTTCTCCTCAACTACAACCACCCACCCGCTTCTCCCCCACAACCTTCAAGTCATGAACACGTCTGCCCCCAAGATGAGCCTCGACGAAAAACGTTTAAGGATATTGGAACTTGAACGACGAATTGCCCAATCAGAGGCCCTGGCGCGGTCGGAGAATCTGGAGAAAGGAGAGGAGCACGATGAGCACGGTGATGATGAAGCGATGGATAGTCAGGTCGCTGGGGCCAAGGTACGCAAACATTCGCTGGATATAGCTGATACTTTGACAGCGTACAGCGCTCGAACTCTCCGAATAACAACAACACGCCACCGCTCAACGTGGCCCCGGAGACTTCAAATGCCATTCCAAAAACTAAAGGAAAGGCCGTGCGAAATGGGAAAGTGGTGTCAGTCGTGGTGCCCAGGTAATCCCCCCGTCAAACGCGATCTCAAAAAGGTATTGTACTCTCCGTCCGTTACCTCACTCACATAGACTAATTTGGCTGCTGCTGCAGTGCCTCAACCCATCGCCGTCGTTCCAGCACCCCCCACACACCCTCTCGTTGATAAATTGCCTCTCAAAGAAGGGATCAAATCGCATTCCGCTCAGAGGATGCAAGATGTAAGTCTTATTTTATTTTCCGGGATGTCATTCTGATCAGAATTCGCAGCCCCAGCCCGCCCCTGACGGTTACGTCTATGGGAATGGCATGCGTTGGATCCGTGCAGATGTACCTTGTGGCAGGTGTCAGGCTTGTTGGGTACGCGAAACCTGGTCCTGCGAAACACATGCCTGCTTCGAGTGGTACAAAAAGAAAATCAGATGCGAAGTTCAATGGCCTGCCGCCGCCATTGCCTCTATTCGAAAACAAAAGCGAGCGAGGGCCCCCCCATCTGACGACGACTACGACGAACCCATTGTCCAACCGACCAAACGTCGCAAGGCCGCTGTCCCCGTTATCCGCAACATCATTGTCGATGATCCACTCGAGCCTCTTGTTGGAGAAACAACCACCCCTGTTACTTCTGCCACCCCTGCCCCACTGACGCCCCTGCCTCATCAACCAGAGGCTGTCGACCCCATCACCCATCCAGAATTGGCGAGTGGTAAAGCAAAACTCGGGCAAAAGGATCTTCTGTTCGGCATTGCCCGGATTTTAAACAACATCCACGAAGCCCAAGCAGAAACTCGTCGGGAGGCTAAGGATTATTATAACCGCCAAGAACAACGCACGGAGACTATGATCGACCTCATCAAAAAGCGGGACAAACGTGAACGACGCGCATTCGAGCTAGAACTTGCCAAGGCTGGGGCTCCACCCGGAGTCGATAGCAAGGACCCATCGGTGCGAGCCCTATCCATTGCCCAATGGCGGGAGGACTGTCAGGAAAGGGCGGATACGGTCAATCGCGTCAACCTTGACACCTTGAACCGTCGCAATGCGCAACAAAATGAGGCGACGAACTGGCATCGTCGCGGAGGATCACATGGATAGGCTCGCCGCCTCCTAGTACACCCGTGCCTTACCCATGTGTTCGCTTCTTGATGTTTATAATGATGCTTGTTATTCTGCACGATGCTTTTGTCGTTCGGCTGCATCTGTTGAACGGTGGGGAGGATATTAACAAACATAAGGTATTCCATACGCATAATTCCCACATCCAAGCCCAGACGGCCAAGTTCCCTGCTCGCACTAGCTACTAGAATATCTCCCTTTTAGAGGAGGGATCAACGAAACACACAAATTATCTTGGCATGCCAGACACACTCGGGAACTTTGTAACCTTGTTCATGAACGTCAACAACTTGGACATACTTAGCGTAGGGATGCGGACTGCCGAACGAGCTATTAGACCTAAGTGAGTTGTTAGAGTGCTTCGGATTTTGTGGATCACAATTGAGAGTGGCGAGACCCTGAAGCTGTCGGGGTATTGGTGGGGTTTGAGTAGTGTGCGGATCTCGTCCCCATGTCCCCTCTTATCCCAGACCGGGCACGATGTTGATGCATGGGGCACTGGTGCATCCGAGGAAGAGGGATCGGAGTCATGCGTACCGTCCCATTCCCCTTGAGGTGGCGACGCAGCCTTACTTTGTCTGATACATTCCGACGGAGGCACATATGGATGGTTCTAGCGTAGATGGCTTGGTCGTTTGATTATTAATTGCGACTTCTGCCGGCGTCGTACTGGCAGATCAATGGCCTGGGTTGGGCACCAGGGGAACAGGGAACCCATTTAGCTCCTTATCCTATCCGAAACAGAAACAAAGGGGAGCGATAAGCAAAGGAAATCTCATATTCTGTGTCTATGGTGTCTGCTCGGAATCAAATTTGGAGTCAAATTTGGAGTCATCGTCGCATGCGACCAGGCCTATATAGCTGCACGAAAGGTTCCGGGGGCGGGGGATGTGCTGCGACATATACGTGCATGGTAGTGGTAAAAGTATATGAAACTCCGCGACAAATGCACTTGACCTCTTTCTTCCATCTGCTCGGTCCGTTCTGCTCTCCCCCAACATTCTCGCAACAACATCTTCCGAGCTTGGAGAGAGTTCGTCATTCGTGGAAACAATTATACTGGGAAGGATGTGTTCGTAAGGACATCATAGAACCAAACATGAATGCCGAAAGAGAGAAACATACTCGAAGAGTGCCATGATGGTCCACTTGCGGTTATCCGCTTCGGGATATACGAGGGATCGAGGGCCAAAGAAGACCTGACGAGTACAGGAATCGTTCGTCAGGCGATCCCGGAACGAAAAAGTAAAACTAAACAGACCTCATCGTCGACTTCATGAGGCTTCCTGGGAAGACAATGAAGGAATTTCCAGTCGGGCTTCGCACCACCCTCCCGGCAGAGCTGCTCGGTCACTTGATACCCCTCAAATGCCTTCAACCGTTCTTCCTTCTCGGCCTCTTGACCCATAGAGATCCTAAAATGTGTCAGATGACAGTATTCTCGAAGTTCAATAAGGGAGAGTGATAGACGCACCAGGTATCGGTAATGACAACATCAGCAGTATGGACAGCTTCTTTGGGATCCGCAGTCCACGCGATACCCTTATCACACCCCAATTCCACGACACGATCCCAAACAGCAGCGGGTGCTCTATACTTCTCAGGGCTTGCCACCTGGAGCTTATGTCCGAGTCGGGGATAAGTCACGAGCATATCGTGCAAGACATTTGCCGAGTCGCCGATATAAGCGACAGTCAACGGAGTAAGCGCCGGGAGAACGTCAGATGTCTGCTCTTTGGGTGGAGGATTTCCTGAGAAGAGGTGTGTATGTTCGTGCAGAGTGAGGAGGTCAGCGAGAATCTGTGTCGGGTGCCAGTAAGACGAAAGAGCGTTGAGAATGGGTACGGGAGAGTGTTTGGCCAATTCCTGGGGTTGAGGAGGTGAAGCGGCAGATAATAATAGCAACAACTCAAATACTTGCCTCGATTTCTTCATGCTCACCAACACGAGCAAAGATGCCCTGGCACATTCCACCAATCACACGAGCAGTGTCTCGCGCTGACTCGTTGACACCCAGTTGAATGTCATCCCGACCAAGGAAAAGGGCGCGTCCACCAAGGAGGACGGAGCTAGTTTCAGCTGCCAGGCGTGTCCGGGTGCTGCGTTTGGAGAAGAGGAGGGCGATTGTCTTGTTGAAAAGGGATTGCGGGGGAAGACGGAGCTTGACGCCCTTCTTGCGCGCTGCACCCTGGGGTTCCAACCATGGAAGAGACTTTCGTTTGAGAGTGTAGGAGTGAGCTAGGACACGGTTGATCTGGGCAGGAGAGAGGTCCGCCAGAGTCATAAGGTGGGGCACCACGCGAGTTGCAGCCACTGTTGACTGTGTGAGGAAATGGGTTAGGGTTACCATCATATGACCCCTTCCACACGGTCAAGGCTCGCTCACAGGGGCTTAAGAGAACTTACATTCGATCGATCTCCCTCAGCTCGGTGAGGTCCAAAACAGCTGACGACATCATGTTGATTGCTTGAAAAGCCACGAGAGGACGTGCGCTGGACCCGGCTATATGTTCTAGGGCATGGAATGAACGGGCTCTTTGTGAGGTGGGGAATTCTGGTGGTAAAAGATCATGCCTGGGCCTGTACCCAAACCTGCCAGCCGCCAGTCTGAGAAAAGCTGGGTCGCAAGTAAGTGCTCACACTAGTTAGGTTCTGAAGGAGGGACTCTAAGCATTTTGTCCCGTAGATCTTTCAAAGGGCTGCACCGACCGTATCTTCTCTGTGGGGTGCCCTGTCCCAAGCTTTGCACTTTCGCAGCATTGTACAAATCCTGATGGGTGTACATGTATATCTTGTCTCTTGGCCTGATACGCTTATTATTTCACTCATCCATGAAATCTCAGTCTAACTCACCGAATTGCGAGGATCCCAATCAGTCCGTGCCACTCACCCACTCGTCCCTTCTAAGGTTGCCCGCGTGTCCCGGCCGTCCACCAATGACGGAGGGTCCCAATCATCCCTCCACATCTAACTCGGCCTTCTCCACGTTACTGGCAGGACTCCAGGGAGGTCTTGTTCCTCGGATTCCGGCCGTTCCCTCGACAACTCACATTACCTGTCCTACAAGTCACAAATTTGACCTTGTAGTAGTCTCATGGGCAGCCCACCCGCGCCACGTCGCGTGGTCACTCCCTTTCAAACCACCAACAAAGGATGGTCCGGTCCTCCTACCCCCACGTCGCACACCCATTGGACCGCGGGTCACTTGCATGCCTTATAGTCAAAGCGGCGACCGAGGCCTGTTATCTCTCTCTATCTACGTCAGCTGCGAGTGCTGCTGCTGCCGCGGGCCGTCATCGCCTACAGACCAACCAATTCCCATCATCACGATTTTGCAACGGGCTAGTGTTGCGACGAGGCGTCTGACATTGACAAATACAGGGTTTACACGCGCTAGGCAGGAGGAACTAGTGGGAAGCATGGTCGAGGGCCGAGGGCTACCCCTTTGGATGATGTCAGATGTTTGTATGCGTTGGGGCATTGAGAATATTGGATCTAGAGAGGAACGATGTACAGGGGATTGTGCTTTGAATTATTTGGATTCGGGAGCTACTAGTGGTTTGTGGTGTTGTAGAATGAGACCCCAAGCAAAATAGAATGCTCAAGCCGTTAAAACTAAGCAGCACAGAAGATGATTTTGAAATATCCTCTTGTGTGACCGAGCGTGTTGGTGTGACGGCATGAAGGAGGGCTGGTTGCCGCACGCTGGCCTCACCGCTTTTCTTCTATGCCACACTGCTCTATAAATCAGGCCGACCATGCTCAAACTTGTTCGCTCCTTTCTCCGCCTTCTTGGTATCATGGTCGACACCCCAGCACAACAGTTTTACCCCCCTGAATTTCAATTCATCCGCCCGGAGATGGAACGGGTTGTCATAAATGGCTACAGATCGTGCCTACTCCAGCTCTACAGCGACTTGCCCGATCGAGCGACACCTCAAGGCTGGTATATCTCCAGGCTCGAGATCAGGAAATACAAGGGTGGGGTGGAGCATGAACTCATTCTTGCAACAGCAAAACGGACGCCTCGTAAACACACTGGCTCTGGGTCAGCGGAAGAATTGCTACTCATTCTTGAGCGGTCCCAAGGCCAGGACAACTCGACAAAGGATGTGAAGAAGGAGAAGGAGAATCAGGGCCTACCTGTTGTCAATCGGCAGTATGAAGACTCGGAGGAGTTTCGCCAGGATATTGGTGTATTGGTGGAAGCTCCGCGTGCGCCGATGGATTCAAGCTCAAGCTCACTCAACACCTCGATCACTTCTATCAAAGGACTCAAGCTGGCATCTGATGTTATCTCGCTTGTCGATAAAATCCCTCACAACACCAAGCATCTTGCCACGCTTGAACTTGAAGCCCCTCCATCTCTTTTGGCATCTGGTGATCCTGCTGCCCTAGTACCCCCTGGCAACCCACTGCCCTTGGCAGCTGCTGGCCCCTCCTCTTCCCCCCTATCTCCATCCAACAGCCGACAGCACCCATCCCTCAAAAATCCCAAATTCCTATACCTTTATGAGCTAGTCATTCTTGCCTCCATTGTCCACAGTAACAGTGCCCTCTACAAGCTCTTCAGCAAGAATTGCTACTGGTTTGCTGGCATGCTTATCCATACTATCCGCCGATACACATGTACTCGGATGACTGTCTTGAAGGGGATAAACATGATGAACATTGGGGGTGATGAGGACATGCGCTCTTGGGGTAAGAGTGAAATGGGGATGTGGTGGAAGGTATTTCGGATCGTCAAGACACCATCAAATACAACATTGGATAGGCTTATTGGACTTTTTGTGAGTGTCAAAGGGGGTTTTGATTCCACAGTGAGTGTACTCTGTTTTTAGTCCAGTTGGACACAAGACTGATGTAGTCAAGGTGGACCTTGGTCATAGGAAGTGGCTTGGTGAGCAGGAGAGGAGACAGATGCAAGAGGATGAAGTCCACAAACAATTTGAGGAGATGGTTGATAGGGAGAGGAAGGAAAAGGAACAGGAGAGGAAGGAAAAGGAGTGGGAGAGAAAAAGGGCTGATGAACTACAGCAAAAACTCAAGGAGATGGAGTATAGATTACAACAAGCCCACCCACCTCCCTGAGCCATAACTTATTAGAATGCATTATTCTATATAGGGTTTTTGTGCAGAGGTTATAGGCTAGGGCTAGCTTTGGGCTAAGAATATGAGTGTTTGTCATCCAACATAAATTTCTTTCAACATAATATACATTACTGAGACAACCCATATTCTCTTGAATACAGTACAGGGGAGACCCCATGTGACATTTGTGATATTGTGTTATAATCAGAACCATCTTTTCCAGTTTTGGGATTGAAGGGGATTGCACCCAGACTGCACTCAGGATGTGAGGAGTCCCGAAACTGGGAAAGGTGGTTGAGTGGTTGAGTAATTTGGAAATGGGGGCCATCAAGGAACAATATACATGAATGCAAAGAGGGGTCACACCTGGACTGTATTTGGGACACAAGTGGTTTTGTAGGTTGTCAACAAGCAAAAATGTTCATATCCCAACTTCAGGACTGCTCACATCCTGGGACGCAAGCAGTCCCGAAATTGGGGACAATATCAGAGGTGCAACAAGAGGTTGCACCTGGATTGCATTCAGGATGCAAGTGGTTTAGGGAAGGGGGGACTAAAACATGAGTCGCGATGGTGGGGCACAACAGGATGTTGGGGTTTCCAACTACCCACCCGTTTTGTCTTATAAAGACTCATCAGGTGCACGATATCCGTCAGATACCTGCCATCCAATCGATTATCGCCGATAGCGATCGATTGCAATTTTGATCAACAGATCAGAATCTGCGGAACGTGTTATTAATCCGCCTAGTAAATGGGTGAAAATGAATACAATAATGACTTAACTTCGAGTTTCGAAACCTGCGCTGTGCTGAGTTAAGCGCGCGCTTACGCCTGTGAGTGTCACGTGATCGTGCAAATGGTCACGTGTCACCGGGCTATGTTACCCAGTGCATAGCCGAGGTAGGGCCATCACGTGATCACGCAACAAGTTGCACTTTTGCACGGGGTCCAAGCGTGGGATACTTGTGAAACTCGGCACTGGCAACATGATTAGCCAGTGGCGGTGTACCTACCTTAGGTGGCTATCCTTCCCATGGGTCTGCTAGAGGACGCCCCACCCAAATCGGACGGTTAGGTCCGGTTAGGTTCGGTTCAGGTTAGGGGGTAGCATAGTATTAGTATGCCATCCTCGTTGGGAAGGTAAGGTAGTACTTACTGCAAAGAACGTTCCACACGGCATATAACCGGCGTTTTAGAGTGAGTTAACTGCCACCAGGGGGGTTGAACATATGTTGGTTGTCTGTTTGATGCGAGAGCTACTATTTGATTGACTTAGGAAGGTGGCTAACCACCACCCCAGACATGGTTCCAGGTTCCACTGCACCATGCCACCAGCGCACCCAAACCAATAAAAGGCCACCTATTTAAAAACCTGTTTTTGCATGCTGCAATCAAAGCACAGGTCGTGCAACTCTGAAGTCTTCTAACAATGGAGTCCCAGGAAGGTTACTCAAGATCAGCAAATATGGGCCTGCCGACATACAGGAATCACCCCGCAGAGGCCGGTACCAAGCAAGGACTAGGTTTCCCATTTTGTCCAAGGACTTGGCCCCCATTGAATCCAAAATGGCATGCAGCCGTAAATGGAATAGGCTCAGGGGGTACCATGTAAGCTATATCAATCAAAATTCGCAATTGTGATCCACGGATCAGATGTCTTCTCACGGTGGTGTTCTACTGCTGGAGCAGAAGAAGAGGCCACAGGAGCTCGAGCTTCGGCAAAGAAGTCAGTAATTAATGCCTGGCAGTTGCGCTGCACAAGGACAGAAGCACACCAAATTGACATAAGGTCCATTATTTGTCAGGTTCTTTTCTTTGAAACCAACAGACGGCGACCGAAGAGATTGAGTCTATCTAGGCATAAGAAAGGCCCTTGCCAACCCAAATCTAAACAGCAATCCTTTGCACACTCTGCCAAGTCAGCCTCAGCTTCAGCACGTGGGATCTTAGTAAAGAGACGCATCGACTCAGACGCCTTCTTAGGGATACCCAGTTTGGTCAGATCGTGGGGGAGCGGTACATTATTCTGTCCCCGTACATCTGCACAGACGAAGACATTCATTGCCTGCGCCTACCCAGTCTTCATACTGTCCTCAAGTTGGTGAGCATTAAACATGTCCCAGGATATGTTGTATTCACTTTTTAGCATGAGTACACCATTTGCTGGTGGTACGGACTCCCTTAGCTGTACATCCCAACATTGTTGCACCACAAAATCATTTCATTTGTGAAATCACTAGCCAATAAAGTAACTAACTCTCCGTTACTGAATAATATCAGTATATGGCCATGGTCAGACACTGGGTGCAAGAGATTTAGAATACTATCTAAAATATGTGAAGGCGGACATCTCAGAAACAGAACCAGAACACCCAGACAAGTAAAAGTGATGTTAACTAACTTATTGGTGATAAGGCTATGGAAGAATGACTCTGGTATGAATGTACCTGAGCATTGTATCCGATACCGTGTTAACTAAGATATTAGTTAAGATACTCATGACTGCACAAAAGACCCATTTCTTCGCCTCTGCCCTAGAAAGCGGACAAGTCGCAACACCTATGTCATCTAGATGGTACCTAGTCATAATAACAGGTCCGGGAGTGAATCTTGACAAAAGAATGTAGGGATTAGCTAATGCCCTGACAAGAATGTCCCCTTGGAATGGTTCTGATGATATTGAAACCTAAGGGATTGAATGGGGGTATCCCAGAGGGTACTCAGGGAAGGATGCCCTCTCATAGAAACAAAAAGAGATCAGAAATGATGAACTAGAAAATGAAGATTGATAAGAATAGAATAAGCTAATTAATTCTAGTGTTAGTCTACTACCTGAAGACTATGGAAGTGGACTTTAGAACATTAGGGTTGAAAACTCAGGTGTGGAGAGTCCAAGAATAAAATAAAAACCAATAGATAAACGTTAGCAAGGAAACTTGCTAACCCGGCTGGCTGTGATATAAATAGCCAGGCACATAGGGAGCAAGTCCCTGAGAGCAAATTGATGTCGCTGATATCGGAACTCCTAGAATGATGCTCCTAAATGATGAGGAGACAATAAAATGATGAAGCTGAAGGCTTGTTTCAGGTATACCCATAAGTTAATTGTATATTGTTATAAAAACTTGTCTGTAAATTACATGGGAGGCAAGAAACTGCTTGCCTATTTCCCCCCCCTGATTGTATGGTTGATTAGGATAGGAATATAAAGCAATTTTACGCGATTTTCTTCGGTCATAGACCACCAGAGACTTAAAGAGTTATACTCTTTAAAACCAGACCCTTTGAAATGATTGAGATATTGACAGACCCTTCTGCTTGACTCGAGAACTGAATACGAGTTGCTTCGACTCTTCGGTTCTTAAGTAGAAAGTTCACTAACTTCCGTTTCTTTGGGTTCCTCTTAGAGGCCTTGCCTCAGAAGTATACCATTGAATTGTAGAGCTGTTTAATTGAGAAGTGAACATAGTATGCTAGGGTCTGTTGAAAATGCTGTCCACTAGGTCTATCTAGTTTAAAGATACTTACTGCAGGAGCCTGCTAGAAGCCTGTCTCGCTGAGTAGTATAAAGTTTTATTGCCTTGTTCAGAAGCTGTAGTGCACTAGGGCCCATTAGATAACACCATCCGCTAGGCCTACTAGCTTAAAGACACTTACTGCAGGAGCTTGTCAAAAGCCTGTCTCGCTGGGTAGTGTAAATTTATAGTATTGTCAAGAGAAAAGGACATAGTACGCTAGGGCCCATTAGAACACGTTGTCTGCTAGGTCTACGGAGGTTCACTGATTGCGAAAGCTTGTGTTTTGCCTGACTTATCGAATTGTGAAGATATTAGTTAACATATTATATAGTAACAAATGTCAAAGTTCCCATTGTATTCAGATAGGACAACTGTCTGTCTAGTTGGAGACTAAGAGAATAACTTACCAAGACCCTAAAAACACTAGAATTGAATATATTTCTGGAGATCTGTGACAACCTCTCCCCCACAAACTTATAAAGTTGGAATTAGCGAACCTGTTAACGAACTTTGTTTTTGATCTCGTAAAGTAATCTGCATTTCAACGTACTCAGTAGTCATTGCAAAGCCAAGTGGCGATCAACAATGGAGGGTAGCCCCATGCAATGTAGATATCTGAAGCTTCTCTACATGCCTTCACATAATCGTCAAAATGTGAAGAAAGTGCGGCAAGCCTTGACAGCTCTGATACAAATGTCCCTTTCTTAACATAAAGGGGATGAAAGCTGATCCAAGGAATGCGCTCAAAGTGGTTCATTGGTTTCCTATATGCCTTATGGTGGAGGCAACCATTTGCCGTAAACAGCATCATGTCAAGGAATACCATATATTGATCCAAAGACAACCACATAATAGTACAGTTATCAAACACTAAATTATCTTTGAGTAGCTGTAAAGCATCCTCCTCTCAATACACGTACACAAGAGCAAGACAATCATCAATGTAACATCCATAGAATGCTACATCAGGCAACCACAGGGCTATGCACTTCTCCTCAAAGTATACACCATAGATGTTTGCAAGATTGGGGCTAGAAGCCACACCCATCACTAGACCATGGGCCTGACAGTAATATTTACCCTGGAACTGTACCAGTAAGTTGTCGTCCGCTGCCCACATGCATTCCTGTAACAGCTGTACTTTAGCTGCTGCATTCTACAACCCACAAACCATTAGCTACCAAATCCAAATAATTCAAAGCACAACCCCCCCCTGTACCTCGTTCCTCTCCAGATCCGATATTCTCAATGCATCCAAACATCTGACATCATCCAAAATGGTAGCACTTGGCCCTCGACTATGCTTCCCACTAGTTCCGCCCGGCTCGCACGTGTGAACCTTGTATTTGTCAATGTCAGACACCTCGTTGCAACACGAGCCCATTGCAAAGTCGAACTGATGGAATTGGTTGGCTTGTGGGCAATGACGGCCCTGCAGTGGCAGCAGCAGCACTTGCAGTTGACATAGATGGAGAGAGATAGCAGGCATCGGTAGCCACTTTGATTATAAGGCATTCAAGTGCTCTGCGGTCCAATGGATGCGCGACGTGGGGGTAGGAGAGCTGGACCATTTGTTGGTGGTTTGAAAGGGAATGACCACATGACGTGGCGTTGGTTGGCGCCCGTGAGACTACTGCAAGGTCAAATTTGTGACCTGTAGGATAGGTAACATGACTTGTCGAGGGAATGGCCGGAATCCAAGGAACAATGACTTCACTGGAGTCCTGCCACTAGTTTCTGGTAGTGATGGCGAGTGCAAGAAAGGCCTAACTCAAATGAGAACTGACGGTAGACAACAATTGTATTTCAGATAAGGTGCAGGAGACAGTTGAGGCCGAGGGGCGACCATCCGAGCAGTACCCAAAGTCAACCCCGGTGTGTCGCACGGAACGAGCAGGTGGGGGACAGAAGTCGAGTGCATTTGTCGCGGAGTCTCATATACTTTTACCAGCACCACGCACATATGTCACAGCACATCCCCCACCTCTGGAACCTTTCTCATAGCTATATAGGCCTAGTCGCATACAATGATGACTCCTAAGTCGACTCCAAGCAGATATCATAGACACAGAATATGAGATTTCCTTCGCCCGTCACCGCCTTTTGTCTCTGCTTCGGATAGGATAAGGAGCTAAATGTGTTCTCTGTTCCCCTGGTGCTCAACCCAGGCCAATCACCTGCCAGTACGACGCCTGCAGAGGTCGCAATTAATAATCAAACGACCAAGCCATCTACGCTTATGATGGAAAATCTATGGGTGCGTAATTGTGAGCCTAAAACTGCGGCGCAATACGAGGCGAGTTGTCCTCGGTTTTTTCGACCTTGGTCAGAATCGTGCTCCAAAGGGGCAGGGATTTCTTTGCCATTGGTGCCCCGCTGGAGTAGGTCATCACAGAACAGATCGTCTGTTATTTTGGATTTCAATTCGACGAAAAACTCAATCTTTGAGAAATCTGGTCACGTAGAGGACGAATCATCCTTCCGGAAAACACTGACATCAAGGGATAGTTTGTCGGATGAGGTATCCGGCCGTGTATGAGTGTCGACGAACTCGAAGTTGTCAACACAACCACCTGCAGCATTGATCTGCATCATGCCTCAGTTCGGCCAGGTATCAAGAATGAGATGTAGGACTTACAAACGGGTTACACATGCTATTCTCCCGAGTGCCGAGGAACTTGACATTGCCACGTAAGCCACCTACACCGTTGACCTGCTCTGTACCTCAGTTTGACCAGGTACTGAGAATGACAATGTAGGACTCACAAAGTCATCGATTTCACACTCTTTACTTGCTTTTGCGACGGCTTCCCAGCTAGCGTTCCTCGAAGTATTATCGACGGGGAGGAATTTATTCAGGAATTCCTCGGGTGGCCCCTCATTTCCTTTCCCTCGCAAAGCGGATGTTGACCCCAGCAACATTGCTGCATTGGGCACTGAAAAGGGGTCTGGATGCTTCTACGATGATCTCCCAGTGACCCTTCTTCTTTGTTAGGCCCACCTTGAGCTGGATGATGTAAGGGGACACCCTGGGGAGTCTAAAGACACCTCTAGCAATTTCCAAATCCCAAAAACCCCTCAGAGCGTCCTCCTACCCTCCAGCATGCTATACCTCCCTCCCTTCAAACGCCAGAAACTCCGGGACACCCAGAACACCCCAAGCGTTCCATAAAGGTCCCCACAAGCCCATCCTCTCCTTCTCCCTGATATTTCTCTCATTTCCCCCCATTATATGATACGCTCTTCTCCCCATATTCACTCCTTCCTTTGATCTCTCTTTATTTCTACATGAGTAGCACTGGGATAGTTCGCTTCACCCCCATTCCTTAATATTGCTTATATAAGTCATGTATATGCACAGTTTCGCCTGCAGGGGTTCCTTTATCCTATTCTCTTAGGATTCCCCTGCAGGTAAGTCTTCTGTATGTACATACCCGTTCAATAACACTTAGGATTCCCCTGCAGGTTCGCTCCAGCTCATTTTAGCTCCCCTGAGCTGGCTGGGCCCCCAGGTTGCCCTAACACGCAGGTAACTTGGCACACGCCATGCCACTTGGTGCTGGACTGGAGGAAGAGCGGCAGGATATCCTCCGCTACCCCCGAGAAAGCGTCAGGAGAGATCCCGTGCAATCGATTCTCGGTGGACCTGCTGTGCCCAGACGCATCACCCGTGTTGGCTCTACCCATATGCGGTCAGGGGTGCCTGCTCCGGTTGCTAATGGCATTGCAACCCAAATAATGCGACAGGTGTGCACGGGCGCTCGCACCATATCAAGAATGTGTGACTTTGTACGGACACTCACACCATATCAGGAATATGCTGTGCTCACAAGGGGCCTTGAGCAGCACTTCCGCACGTCCTCCTGGCCCTGTCGGACTACCGGAATGATAGAGAGAGATGATGGTCGAGGCCATTTCAAGATTCAAATTGGTTGAAATTTTTTAGAGCAGCCGTCAACGTCTGTGGTGGAATGGTGGCGATCTCTCTGTCCCACATCTGCATATTCGCCCTGGTGCAGAACACTTTGGATCTGAATTTCACGTCCAAAAATGGTGGGGAGCAACCGAAAACCTTTGCGCAGCGATTGTATAGGTTTCCGGCAATTGTGATAGCCGGCATTCTCACAAGGGAGTTAGCCTACCGCCGGGTGCAATGGATAGTACGACTTTGCCTCGATAATTAACTTCAGGGTCTCTCTGATAGACAGATATCGTCATGATCGAGTTGGATTGCCATTGTGCAAGCGTCCGGGAACGGTGAGAATGCTTGGGTATTTCGGTCTCGGTGAGAAAGCCTTGTTGGCATGTGCGGGTGCGGGTGCGAGTGGGACACTGGCACCATGTACAAACAAAACTGTAGTCCTTTACGCTGTAGCCTATCGAAGGTCTTATGGCAGCGGGGGACATCTCCATCGTTAGGAACTAAGGTATCTAAGTGCAAGTGTGCTACTTCTGCGTGCACAGGCGAGACTACAGAGCGATAAGGTTATAGGCACATCTGTAACAATGATGGGCGATGAGGGAGGTCGGTGCCGCAATTAGGTGCACACTAGTTGAAGTGCAAGACGTCGAGTTGAGACATATAGCAGTGCCCCATTGGCATGGATAGCCATTGGTCGGGTTGGGTGATGACCGAGCTGTCAACCCAGCATCGCTCAATCAAGTGCAGGGTTCATAGACTTCTCACATTGGTATGCAGGCAGGTATGGTTCCGAAGAGATGCAGACTCTTCCGCAAGTGAGGAGCACTGGAACGAAACACGGCGACCCAAGGGTTCAGGGTGCGAGTGCGATTGCGATTGTTTTATAGGGCACGTTGTCTGAGAGAGATGGACGAGTCTCCAGGGCTCATTCCTTGTATACAGACAGATTTACGATAAACTCCTTAATGTGCGCACTCTGAGGATTTTGATCCGAGGTTTGATCCGGGTTCGCCAGGGTGTTCTGAAAGGTTCGTCCCAGGTTCATCACACAATCGCTAGCGGTGACGAGTGGTGGTCGTTACACCTGCAGCCACTCGTCCACCTCTCCAGTTCCTTTCTTGCATATTAAGCGCCCCATAGGACACACTGCCGGGCATACATCACATTTCATTTTTTTGGTGAGGGGGGGAGGCAGGCAAAACAGGAAGACGTAGATATAGACTGATACAAAAAAAACAAAGTTCAGAATCCCGACATCTGGAACCACCGCATCATCTCAGCCCTTCGTTCGGCAAATTCTGCATTTGACAAGCGTTATTTGCGGTGGGGGGGGGGGGGGAATGGAGGTGCTGCTGCGTTACTCACCATCACTTTGAAAGGTTCGGAGGACCCGTTCCATAATTTGTGGAAAGGTGCCGCCTTGCGGGCCATCATAGATAGCTATCGTGTATGCCTGATGGACGTTTTAGGCTTGAGCTTCGTTGTTTTTCTTTGCATGGAGACCGAATATTGAATGCTTACAATTGCGCCGGCCATGACAATTTCGAAGACTTCGTCCCTGGTGATCCCTCCCTCTTCCGGCCCTAGCTCTATGGCGCGGGCCAGGCGAGCAGCAACGGCGGATTGGTCCCTGGGACGACGGCGGCGGCGGTTGTTGTTGTTGTTGTTGTTGTTGTTGTTGTTGTTGTTGTTGTTGCAGGGGGCAGGGGAAGACATTGCGAATGTTGGGAGAACCTGCTGCGATCACAACCTCTTTAATACATTCTGCCGTTGTTAGTCACGTTTTGTAAGTCAAGTTAATCCTTCACTTCCTGAACCTCAACTTGAGAAGCTTCCAAGTAAGGTCCATGTTTATTCTAAATGAGTGTTTTCCAAAAATTCTTGAAACCGAGCTTGTCTATTCTGGTCGAGATTTGGGGCTAGATCTTGGTTTGGAATAATTCTGTGGGATGCACGAGGCAAAGCTTATTCCGTAGCAGGCAACAATCTTGTCGGGGCGGTCCTTGGCCGGCCACGGAGACAAATGTGGATGCTGCTTCGCCCAAAAATTACCACCGGTGTTGCCGGAAGCGTGGTGGCACAGCGCTGGATGAGTGGTAATTGGAGCGATGATGGATAAATGGCCTCAAGGCAAGGCAGTAAGTGGAGCGGACCGACGACCAGCACCGGATCAGCGAGAATGTGCAAGGGCATGAGCGCCCCAAGGGCCGTGATCCGGTGTTCATTGTCAGGTTCAGCTCATCTTGAACATCTACCGGTGAAGAGACTTGGACAGACCCCGTACTTGTAACGACTGCTATATCTGGAATGCGTGGTCACTCCCACGATATCAGCAGTTAGAAGTGTGCATCACGCTTTCCACATTGGGAATGCGTGGTGATGGACACTTCCCACGATAAAAGTACGCATCACGCTTGCCACATTGGGAATACGTGGACACTCCCCACGTCCGGTGATGCGTGAACACATGTGCTGCACTGGCCTGTGTGTGGCAACGCACGATGAGGGAGAGTTGTGTTCATCTGAGACTAGCTGGTAGAGGGAGATGAGCGTAGCCACTGCTGGCGGGGGGGCCCTTCTAACCCTTCTCCTACTGCAGTTGATCTCTTTCGGGATGCTGGAATATAATGAGGTGATGACACATGGCAATGTTTATTCCGAGAGCAGGCCATACAATCTTGTCCCTAGATTGGGAGTGATCGGGCATGGACCCACAGACCAAAATAGGCATAATCTGTGACCGAGCGAGAACGTCAAAATAAATGGGGGCACTCACCCAGCTAGAGGAAGCAAGGATCATCATACACGGGTAGGGAAAGGGAGAGGATAAAGGGGATGGTGTGCGAGGCATAGAGTGGCCTGTAAACTGTTGAAATGACAATGGCTCCTACGGCGTGGGGCACTCCGAGATCCTTGATCCGAGAGTTTGTTCCGGGCTCATTAGGGTCCGCGTCCCAAGCTCTACGAGCGGTGGCATGGGGTGGCCGTTGCATGTCCAGCCGTGTGGCCTATGCAGGCCATGATACTGTTGCTTGAGGGCGCCCTTCCCCAAACCAGCAAATAGTCCCAAGCGGTGGCTTTGTGCAACTATTTTAGGGGCTTCTTGTGGGGGTTCCGTGAAAGCTGGTCGAAACTCTCCTAATTCTTCTTGCCTCAATTCGTGCGAGTCATGGAACTACAAGCCCTTGTGACGCCCAGGTTGGGCTGTGAATGAATTCCAGCCACAGCGAGCCAAGCGGCCATATTCCCGCCATGATTCGAGAAATTGATCGCTTACCTGCCTCCAACGCCTCTCACCTCTCACCAACGCCTGACCGCAACGCCCGGACCACTATGGCTTGCCGCATCGCCAGAAAGCCCATCGTAAACCACCCAAGGCCGTTCAAGGTAAGGATTTGCACGATATACAATCATAAGCGCACATTCACGCATCGGTTTCCAGCGCAGGCACCGCGTTTTCGTCCCGAACAATAATCGGTGGCTTAAAGCTACTTTCCAGCGGTACGAGTACCGGTTTGGGTGGATAGCTGGAGAGGTGAGTGATTCGAGTGCCTGGCGGCTGGCGCAGGCATCTGATCTTCCAAGCAGCGGAAGCAAATCTGCATCGGCGGCATGGTGATCACCGACCACGATGGGGAGAGACGGGTGTCCGCATTGGCGAACATCCACAGGGTGTTTGGTAGGCAAGTACAAATTCTTTTCTTCGCTGTGGCAGTAGGATTTATCTGATTTTTTCGTTGATCCTTTCAGATAGATTTTACTTTATATGTTGCGAACATGAAATGCCAAACGGTTCGGGGAGGGGAAGATTGGAACGGGTGCTGTAAGTTTTCCCCCCCAATCATGCTCGGAGCGAGTGCGCGTGCTGAATATGTTCCTGGACTTAGGGTGCCTGGCAAATTTGCACTCATCAGCCTCTGCCTCTGCCTCGGTTGGAAGCTGCTGGGGATCTGCACAAGGTGAGCGCAGCCCAGATTGATTAATCGACCGCTCTCAAGCTTGAAGGAGGAGCAGCAGACATTTACATGAACGCCGGTGCGTTCATGCTCTTTTAGATTCGGGGTACGTCGTTCCTCCAAGAGGCTGCCGCGACCCTGGCACTGGTAAGGTACAAGGGGTAAACAACATGTTCTCGCACGAGAACACTTTTTGAGACACAGGGAGTCGACAGAGGGCACGTAGGCTCCATTACGCTTATGCTGTTTCCTGGAGGAAGCCTTATGGCGGTGGAGACATCACCGTTGTTTGCTGCAGAGGTGGGCACATCGCCGGACATGCCAACAGCTGCCCCATGCCAGCTCTTGTAGAGCTCGGAAGATGGACCCTGACGGATCCCGGAGCATATTATTGTCGGATCAAGGATCTCGGAGCGCCATTGTTATTGAACGGACCCTTCTCCCGTTCCGTCAGCGGCCTCGCATGTTTCGGGGGTATGTAGAAGAACTGATTTATCCTCGATGGTCTCTATTTCTGCTAATGCAGTTTACGAGAAACTTGGCATTCTCCCCCCTGGTTTCACCTCGCGTGGGGACCCCTTACTCCGGAAACGAGCTTCTCTCAAACGATCTGGAGATGAGCCAAGGAGCGTTCTCGAACGAGAACGCTGGTGTTTCACTGCAAGCGTTCCCCGCTCGAGAGCACTGAAGTGCTCCCGAGCGAGAACAGTTGAAAGATGACACGAGCCGCGACCCTTTTGACCCTTGGCGCCTGGAACGACCTCTCCGACCTTAATGCTGGTTGGGCGCGAGTGACCACTACCCCGTGGGAATGATGGAGGACCTTGGCGCCGGCCGTGGGAACGACCTGCGACTTCGTGGGAACGATCAAGAGGATACATGCCTGCCATATCGGGGGTGTGTGGTTGTCACGCCTGCCGTATCGGGGGTGTGTGGTTGCACGCCTGCCATATTGGGGGTGTGTAGTCGCTCCCATAGTATCAGAAATAGTCAACGGTAATACCATCCATACATGCCTGCCAATACCGTATCCTCATGGAATGTATGTTGAAACTTGCATTCTATCTGGAATTGCGTGGACACCCGGGCTGCACTGGTGTGTGAGATCAGAGGCGCATCGATGGCAATAGCGCGCGATGAGGGAAGAACGCTGCTCCATCTGAGTCTAGGTGGCAAAGGGAGGGGAGTGAGGATATACAAAGTGTATGTAGTCTGTGGGGACTTCTTGGGCCAATTGGAGCGCGAACAGGTTGATAGTTGGGCTTAGGATACTGGGTATGGTAATCTAACATTAAGGTACAAGGGTCACACCAGAATCCACCGCCCCCAGCTTCCTCTTGAGCACAAATCCAAATCTCAGCCCTTAGAGCCTTGGCCCGGGCACCTGCGAGGCTGCAATTGGAGGGCAGACGGGTCGCGAATGGCGGGCTGGATGCGAAGGCCAGGCTGCGGTTGACTAGATTTTGCTTTCTTTCTATGTCTTGCAGCTATATGGAAGACGGGAGATTTAACAGGGACTGTGGAGAGGATGATAAAGGCACGTACAAGAATTGGATAGAGTGTCCGAGGCTGTGCGCTTAGGAAGAGCATGGCTAGGCCCTCCTGAAGGCCCTCCTGAAAAAGATGTATATCAGTATAGGTGACTTCAGAAATAACAGAAGTACTAGACATACCGACGAGGTCAGGGTCGGTGTCATCTGCATCGCCCTTATCTGCAATGGTGCATGAAAACAAGGCCCACAGCTGTGTGATAAAAGGCAGACGTACCATCGCCACTTGCGACCCTCTGCATGATATCTGCAAAGGACCTTGTTCTGGCGGCGGAGCCGATGGGCTCTGCAACAACTGGTGCGGTCATTGATAGGAAATGTCAGAAAATGCCTCGGACTAGAGTCTTCTAAAGGGAGGCGCTTACGTCGAGGTTGCGATGGGGGGAAAGGGTTGGCTTGTGGGGGGGAGAACGCAGTGCAGGTTACCAGATCTGTGTAGCCAGAGTTGAAAATGCGCTGTACTCACAGACAGACTCATCGGAGGTGCCATTGATGTAAGACGCTTGAACGGGAGCACCTCAGCAAACCTATCGAGCGATAATAACATCGCATGTGACTTACTTCCTTGTGCATCCTCTGCTCCATCCTCCGAAACAGCGTCCTTTCTGGGACCCAACGCTAGAGCATGTATTAGACAGACAGGTACCGGACAATGGATGCGGATCCTCACCTTTCCGCGCTGATGGTTCAGAGGAAGAGGGGCCACCATCCACGTCTTGAGCAGACCGTCAGATGATGCATTTAAAATGCGATAGAGATAGACGGTCCATACCCATCGCTCTGACTATTTGCAACATCATGAAGCCACATCAGTCCATACATAGGCCACAAACATTCGGACATGTGCCCACCATTTTCCCGAAACGAAAGATTCAGAGCATTCCCTGAGAGTCATCATCAGTATATGAAAGGAGCGTGCACTGTAATCCCACCCACCCAATCCTATATCTTGAGTGGCAAGTCCTTGTTAGACATTAGATATGAGCGAGACAGATCGGGAAGTGGGACCCACCTTCCACTCCGGGCATCTTGGCGTCCCGCTTTGTTGGATCGGCTCGCAGCTGCGCTGAGGCGGGGGGTGATACACGCACCTGCATCTGTGTAGATGCCTTCCCCTTTGCCTTGGCAGGTGCGGACGACCTCGTCTTCCTTCTGACAAGCACAGGCTCCGCTTCGCTCTGCTCATCCGCCTCTGCCTCACCATCATTATTATCCTCCTCCTCTTCCACATTCATATCATCCCCACCGGCCTCTTCTTGCTATTATTTATATATTCAACTAGTTGCTTAAGGAAAGTATTCATTGCAAACAATAACTTACTTTGTGTTGCTCCCCCCACCCCGCCACACGTATACCGACCAAGGGCGTGATACTGTAGTCCCGGCCACAGTATTCCGGGTCGTACGGGTCAATTTCAAGCTCTACTTTATCGGCCGCTGCTTGGTCGATATCCGTGGCCATTCTTGCATGGCGCTCCACATTCTGGAGCATGGCCTAGGGAGCTGATAGTCAGCGGATATCACCAACCAATGCGACAGATTCATAAGTACCTCCTCAAGCGCGTCCAGATGCTTGCGCACTTTGTCGTCGAGCAGCTTTGTCATCGGCGTGGCTCGTGCTGCAGATGAGCTCTGTATTTTGTTGATGATGGACTGCACCTCCTGCAGCCCCTTGCTCACTACACTGTCGTGCCGCCGCTGTTCGTTCAAGTCCTTCACGCTGACGCTCGGGACTTCGGGAGTTGTCTCCAGGATGTCCGCTATGAGGTCGGGGTACTCCCAGCCGGTAACTTCCTGCTCCGGACAATCGCTGTATTTGATGCGTCGCGTTCTGCATCGTGGATTCCACTGTTTCTGGAGGTGGTGTCTGATAAAATTAGTGGCACTGGATGCATTAATTAGCTCTGTGCGGTATTGGTCCATGACTTCCTTTTCCACCAGCGTCCCATGCGCCCATTTCAACCAGTCTCTCCCTGCGTTCTTGGTTGCAATGGCCCTCCAGTCCACGCACGTCCTCTGATTCAGTGGCCAATATTTTATACTTGGCTGCGATCGGTTGGCCTTCATCCAGTCTGTGAGCTGGGTTGTTGTGTTCTGATCGAGATCTCTGTATTGCTCGTAGAGCTTTGCAGGCAACATGGCTGCAGACGTCGCCGGTCGAGAGATTTTCCCCACCATCAGGACACCCAGGTCATATTCCATTTGCCGGAATGCCGGAATATAGTTCAATGGCCAGAACACAAACTTAAATACCAGTCAGAAGATATATGTTGGAAAATCATACGTCCATACCTCTTTGATCGCAGCTTCCAAGCTGGCCTTGTGGAAGACGTCATCCTGGTTTAGACGCAGAGTCCGGATCACAAAGGTAGCGATGTCCCTTGGGTCACTGGCTCCGCGGCTGCCCAGTGTCAGATAGGATGCCAGTGGACACACCCATGACATGTACTAAAAGCATGTTAAATCAATACAATGTGGTTGATAGGATGTCTCTCACCTCCAACATTGCCCTGGGGATCAGCTGGAACACCTGCGCAATGCACATAAGTGCACTTGGCGTGATCAGTGGAAGGAGGGGGGCGTAGTGGAGAGCGCCATGGGGAAATGTGGGCCACTCAAGCTTCAGGGGGAGTGCCATCTTGATTGACAAAGAAGTGGCACCGTCCGTCCCAACACCAGAGATACCCTCCTCCAGTATTTGAGCCATGTCTGCAGAATATTTTGTTAAAGTATTGTCCCACATTGCATCACCTGCAGCACCAAAGTATGATGACTTCTCTAGCATCTCCTTTCCAATATCCTCAATGCCTTGCCAGCCCACCTCCGAGATCACCGACAGATCTCGGACCGCATCGCCACGCAAAAACAAGTTCCAGGTGGTCTGACTTGTCGATCGCTCAGAATTCCCCGGGTTGTGGTCCCTTACCACAGACTTGTAAGTACCCCAAGCACTTGAATTATCCCCGTCAATCGTCTGTAGTTTTGTTGGGGATAGCAGCCCGTTCCATGTCTCAATGTAATAATTCCCATAAGCAATGATAAACTTATCCCCAGTTAGCACAGACACAATTTCAATTGGATTACAATACTCACACCTCCGGAGATGTTTAATAGGTTTTCTTTCACCCATGCCTTCGACAAGACCTCGGAGAAGTGGAAATAAAACCCGAAGTTGAACAGTCGTAAGAGCAGCTCCCGGGCTTCCTCGCTCCGCATGATGTGCGGGGTCTGGTCCTTGTCGTTTGTGGGTTTGAACGCCGCAATGTTTGCAGCTATCTCGATGGGGTCCCCCTTCTCCAGGAGCTCATTGTGGTGCTGCAGCACGATAAGGAGGCTTTCTTTATCGCCTTCGACGGTTTTCGCTTCAGCCTTATTTTCGGACAGAAGTGCCCCAAGGCTTCTCTTCATGACGATGTCTGTAAGGTTGTAAGCCATGTTGCACAGGCCTTGAATAAATGCAATAACGCACCGTAGTCATAGACTATCACGCCCCACATCCTGAATCGCTGAATGTTGTGCTTTATGATATTGATTTGTCCCTTGCAGCGTGCTATGCCAATTTGTGGATCCTCTTGATCCCCGTCAGTCTCAGCTTTCTTCCCTTTTCCCTTCCCCTTCTTCTCAAGCCCCGCCAATTCTTTCTCAAGTCTCCCAAGCTCTTTGCCCGCATCGGATTCCATCTTCTTGATCGCCTCCTGGCGATGTTTCCCACCGCATGCCAGTATCTCTCCTCTCCCCTTCCCTTCCTCGCTCAGCAGAAGCTCTGGCGCCTTGTCTCCCAGGGTAAAGTCACGGCTAATGCAGTTAGGATCGATGTCAGTCCTTCGCAGGAGAATGGGGATCATGCTTTGCGTGGCGAAATCCTCATGAGGAGGTTCACACCGCTCCTTACAACTGGTCGATTGTTGAACTGGCCAAATCGAAGGCTAGCGGGGGGATCCGTAAAGTTGAATTTGTTGATGGAGATGACTGCGTTGTGGAGAGCAAACGACGGCTGCTCGCGTAGCACCCGTCATCCCCCCTTCCACTAGCCCAGACGAGACCGCGGAGACAACTACGGCGACCACACGCTCCTGGCTCGTTCACCACGGAGACAACTACGGTGACCACATGCTCCCGGCTCGTCCACCACCCAAAAACACGCCAAACGCGACCAGCAACACGCATGGACATGTCATGCAAGCGACGGATCGCATAGGCGATGCCCCTTTCCCTTTTCCATTCTTTCTCTCTCCCCTTCCGTAGTTAAAGAACATATGCTACAACTTTCGTTACGGAATTTCTCCTCCTGTCTCTTCCGTTCCATAATTTTCACTTCCCCATTTAAAAAGCCCACCTCGTAGTATAAAAACTAGCCAGAAAATTGTATTACGAGTAGAGAAAATACACCCCAGCTCTTTTTCTATCTACTCAAGCCCCTCTCCCTCTCGTTTTCTCGTTCTCGTTCTCGCTCTCGGTCTCATCCTCATTCTCTCATTCTCTCTCCACTCCCCCCCCTCTGGGTCAAAAGCTTTGCGACTGACGGACGCAGTCGTGCTCGCCTACCAACCCCACTACCCTCACTTCAGCGTCACGGGCTTTATCGTCCTGGGTCTTGTCCGGCAAGGGGACAGCGCCAGCAATATCTTCCTCCTGTCCAGGTAACAGAGAAGGGTCGTCGTCGAGAGTGATCGATTGTACGGTAGTCAATATACACGGTTAGTACTCAGCTGATTATAGGCCGCGCTTTAGACTTACCTGATTCGCGGCTTGTGGGATCTCTTCGGGGTGGTTCCTTTTTGTCCCAGACGGAGTGGGGTTTTCGCCGCTTTGTAAAACGTTCAAGTCCGTGGCAATTCGAGCGCTTGGGCCTTCATTAACGCTGGACTGCGCTCCAGCAGTGCCTGGAAGGGCGGTGGTATCTGACCAGGACATGCTATTTAGCTGACATCATACTAGCTCTTGCTACCACTTCCCACCTAGTTTACGTCGCTCCGCCGGGGTCATCTTGCGGTGAGGGTGTCCGGACGATGAGGTCGACGACGCTGCCATCGAACTCTGTATAGGTACCGTCATCATTTTCATCCTTCAACAGCGCTCACAGAAAACGGCCCGTTCCAACATACCTCATTGGCCTGCGTGATGGGGTGGCCCTGCTTGCGTTCGAGTTGGCGTGAGCTTGAGCTGCTTGCATTCTTGGAGGGTCCCGAGTTCGATTTCATGATTTGTTGAGACATGGCGTTTGTTGTCGGTGGACTGGGGCTGGATGATTCTGTATGGGCAAGTGTATATGGTGTGCAAGGACCACTGCTGGCTCACTATTTTATACCTTTCGATCCAACCGCTGACACGCCCAAACGTAAAAGCGGACAACTACTGTCCAGGGACTGGAATAGAATCAACTATTGGAGACATTCATTTCAGAGGTAGTAGACTGGAATGCAGTAGGCATGTGTTCGCGAGACAGTGGTTCCATTGTTTACTTTTACCCTAGATCCAATCACAGTGTATTTGCTCAGACGATCTGCTTCTCCTAATCATGGGCTCTCTGTCTCGTATATATGTGCTGCATTTGTGTGCAGCCCACTGAAGCTCCCCAAACTTGATACCGACGCGTCGGGCAATCACTGGGCGTTTCACATCCCTGGCCCCACGTGCCCGGCCCCTCGCCATCCTTCTCCATTGGACGTTCGTCCCTGCTCACAACGCCTCCGTCAATGTCTTCAACCAATAGTTTCAAACGTCCGCGAGCCGAGTTGCATTCCATGCATGCCGCCGTATGTATACGGCAAGGGTCGACACCCGACCCAAATATGGCAATAGTGGAAGATCCGTCTATGCCCCTGCGCCACGCCCGCCATCGCCTGCCTCTCCATTCTCTAAGTTGGGTTGTCCCACTCCCCATCGTACAAGACCTGCCCCACTCCAGGTTTCTAATTGCGCGGGAGACTCCTGAGGACTGGTCAGATTCCGAGCGATCAGAAGAATCAGAGAATGAAGAAATAGAACAGACAACGGAGAAAGCAACGCGTGCAGAGGCAGGGGAGCTACCATACAAAAATGTTAAACCACTGCGCCCTGTTGTCGAGGTACCACCACTGCCCGTCAGAAGGATGGAACCCTAAGGAGCCCGCGTATAAATACCAGGCCCCTATAGAGAAGAACGTTGAGAACGTTGATGTTGAAGAGGTACTCAGCAGGGTATTGAAGCGAGAAGCCTCAGTATCGCATGGGGAACTCTTAGCATTATCACCGCTATACAGAATCGCTTACAGAGAGCGAATTATGAGAAAAGGGGTACCCACAAGTCAAAGCTTAATAGCAGGAGTTGGGCCCCCGGACGACGACACAGAAGACATAGAGATTAATAGTGGACCGGTACAGGTCATGATAACGGAGCTGGCAGACGGCCCTCTGAAGTATGATACGGTGCTCCGAGAAGGCTCGGCAACCCAAGCATGGGTAGCTCAGGATCCAGTCATGCAGTACCTGGAATCACTTCCCAGACGAGACAGGGGACGGCAGGTGTTTATTGCCAAAGAATGCGAACCGTTGAGAGTAGTTCCGACTCTGATAAATGGGATTCGACAGGGAGAGGCCTTGATAGTGGGTCGCAGATCGTATCCATGAGTCAGGAGGCGGCGATTGCGTGTCAAGTCTCTTGGGACCCAGATACCACGATCAATTTGCAGAGCGCGAATGTGCAGGTCGAGAAGACTTGTGGCCTAGCGAAGAATGTGGGCTTCACCTGCGGGGGAGTCACGATCTATTTGCAAGTACACATCGTTCGCAATCCTGCGTATCAAGTACTGCTGGGTCGACTGTTTGATGTAATGACGGCTAGCGAGGTCAGGAGTAGCGCCAGTGGCGAGCAAACCTTGGTTGTTACGGACCCAAATACCAGAGAAAGGGCTGTGTTACCAACTTATGCTCGGGGAGAGTGTAATCCTCCTAAGCTTAGAGAAAACAGTCAAAATTTCCAAGAAACCTCGATGAATTGACTGAGGAACAAGGAGAGGTTGCTTGTATAATAGACTATGATGATGAAAAGGGTCCAGTCGTCGCGCAAACACCAAGCTTAGCAAAAGGAAACTTCTCAGAGGCCGAGCTACAGCTAATGTTCATTGGCCGAGTCATACGCGACGAGGACTTCCCACAAGAAGACAAAGCAACGGCGTTATTGTGTCTAAGACGCATCGCCAACGCTCAGGTACCGAGACTCAGGAAATAACTATCGTCGAAACTGAAGAAGATGACGAGGATACCGTACAATGCTTGGCTGGGAAGAAATATAAACCAGTCGCCTTAAAAGTGAGGCCGGTGTTGGGCGAGTTACCGGAGAGATTTAGGATAAAGCGAGAAATAAAAGGGGATCCACTGGCAGAAATGCCTAAGCTTAACACGCAGCCCCTGAGTTTGCCCCAACAAGCAGATACACTGAGGAGCGTAAGCTTAAGCTAGACGAGGCCCACTCAGGAGATTTCTTATGGCCAGAAGAAAGACAACTGATGCACCATATCATGATGGTTCACGAAAAGGCGTTCTCGTGGACAGATGAGGAGAGGGGATGTTTTAGGGAGGATTTCCTCCCGCCGATCGAGGTACCTACGGTAGAGCATACTGTGTGGGTTGAGAAGCCCATTCCAATTCCGCCAGCGATCTATGATGAAGTCTGTCCTATCATGAAGAGGAAGATTAGTGCTGGTGTCTATGGGCCGTCGAATTTACCATATAGATCGAGATGGTTCTGTGTAGTGAAGAAAGATGGAAAAAGCTTGAGAATCGTACACAGCTTGGAGCCGCTGAACAGAGCGACCATAGCGCATTCAGGGCTGCCGCCAGCGACGGAAGATTTAGCAATGCACTTTGCAGGACGAGCCTGTGGAGGCATTCTGGATCTGTATGTTGGATATGATGAGCGATTGTTAGCTGAGTCGTCTCGGGACTTGACAACGTTCCAGACACCCTTTGGAGCGCTACGCTTAGTGACGCTACCCTTGGGATGGACAAAATTCGGTGCCTATATTCCATGAGGATGTAACGGCAATCCTAGCAAATGAGATACCAGAGTACACGATGCCGTACATAGATGATGTACCCTTCAGAGGACCGAAAACTAGATATGAGCTGCCAGATGGCACTGAAGAGACGTTGGAAGAGAACCCAGGGATCCAAAAATTTGTATGGGAACACATGCAGACAGTCAATAGGATCCTGCAGAGGACGAAATACGTAGGAGGAACCTTCTCTGGGTCTAAGATGACTATCTGCGCTGATGAAATCACCGTAGTAGGTTTTGAGTGCTCTTATAAAGGACGGTTGCCTGCCACAGACACAATTGGGAAGATTTTGAGATGGGGGGATTGCGAGAATGTCTCGGAACTAAGGGGCTTTCTAGGAACAGCTACGCGCTGTAGGAATCATATCCCGAAGTTCATAGCCATTGCCGCACCTCTATATGAAAAGCTTAAGAAAGGACAAGAGTTTGAATGGGGAGAAAACGAAAGGAAGGCACAAACAAGAGCTGAAAGATGCGATTCAGTGCTGTTTCCCTACCAGGAACCCCGAATTTCCGAGTAAACAACCCATAGTAGTCGCCGTGGATACTTCATGGAGGGCGGTGGGATACTACATATATCAGAGAGATGAAGAAGACACTAAGCTAATACATTATGTGAAGTTTGGGTCCATATTATTAGACGAAAGACAGCAGAGATACTCTCAGCCAAAGCGAGAGCTATGTGGCTTGAGAATGGTGCTAGAACAAGAGAAATATTTATTGTGGGGATCGAGGAACCTAGTGGTTGAAACAGATGCGAAGTTTCTCTTTGGGATGTTAAACAACCCAGGGAAGCTCCCGAACGCTACTGTAAACCGCTGGGTGGACTTCATTAGGTCGTTCCACTTCACGTTTGTATACAAGGAAGGGAAGACATTCGGACCGGATGGACTGTCCAGGAGACGATACTGTCCCGGTGATGAGACAGCCCGTCGCTTCGACGATGGATCGGAGGATGAGGGAGAAGAATTCGAGTTAATTTAAGAAGATCCGGGGGCTACAGATCCGTTGCCCTTGGAAGCCTTCTGTGGTGAAATCGACAGTCGCTCCGGATTCAACCAGGTTTTGGCGCGCGATGTGTATGACTTTGAGTATGAGCTGGATCAAGCTCGGGAAGAATCTTTAGACGAACAGCAGGCTAAGCTTAGGGTTATAGAAAACCCGGCTTTCCCGGAAAACCATCGACAAGTACTAAGCTTAATGACCGATGTCAGGCTAGTGCCAGATTTTGAAGAGGAAAAGTCAATCGAGATAGAGGAAGTATATGATGAGTCGTGTAGAACGGATACAGCGCGTATGCAGGATGAAAGAATACCCAAAGTCAGGGAATACCTGAAACAGGGAGCAGTATCGCAGCTGAAGGCTTGGATGAACCGGACCTGCGTAAGCTTAAACATATGGTGGAGCATTTCTTCTTGGATGACGATGGGGGGCTGTATAGGGCGAATCCTAGCGGTCAGCATCAGCTAGTAGTGGATAAGAAGCAGCGCATGTATATGTTGCGAGCCAGCCACGACTTCCTAGGGCACAGAGGAATATACGCGACCACTAAGCTTATAACGCAGAGGTTCTGGTGGCCGGAGGTTGTAGGAGACGTAGCATGGTATGTGCAGTCGTGCCACCTATGCCAGCAACAGTGATCATCGAAACGCCGCCAATAGTAACGCCCACGCCTTCGATATTCCAAGTACTACATGTGAACACACTACTTATGACTCCGAGTTCTAATGGGTGTAGTTACATTGTGCACGGAAGATGTGGATTGTCATCCTGGATGGAGGCAAAAGCTTTGAGAAAAGAAAACGCTAGTTTGATCGCGCAGTGGTTATTCGAAGATATCATTTGCCGATGGGGCTGTAGAGCGAGGGTTGTCACGGACAACGGCTCTTCGTTTGGGAAGGCTGTCCTGGAGCAAATGAGCTGGCCAGAATGAGTGTCAGAGCCGCTAAGCTTAGCGAATAGAAGTGAGAAAACCCTACCAGATAAGCCAGCGAAGGTGCGTTCATCGGGAGCGAACTCGGTACGGGCGCGCTTGGCAGTATTGGCGTTTGCCTTGGCTAGAACCTGTTCAGCCCGGGCATAATAGCAGTTTTTAGTGTGCATATTGGGAACTTGACAATAGGGAAGAGGACGGACGGTGCCTTTAGAAGATGAGGACCTTTTGACGGTCTCCTGACGAAGGACGAAGTCAGAATCGGTGGTTAGGGGGAGTAGAGCTGGCGCACCGCGTCGGAGGTAGACAAACGACGCTTGCGATAAGGCGGAACTACACGAACCTCTTCGACGATCGCTTGGGAAACCTCCCCGTCGACTATCATGTCCTGAAGGCGAGCGATGATCTCAGCCAATGTGAGAGGTTGAGAAGCAGCTAGATTACCGTCTCGGGAGTTGGAAGCACTGTTCGTACTCTCAGCAGGCTCAGTATCGGTGTCTACCACAACAGCAGCAGAGGCAGGGGCCTTGCGACCTTTGCGAGGCTAAGCTTAAGAAGACGATTAGAGCTAAAAGAACGCTAAGCTTACGCGTTTGGGGACAGCAGAGCTTTCGGCAGTGTTAGAGGAATTAGAGCCAGTCGTGGACGACGGGTTCTTAGCCTGAACCTTGGAGTCATTGTCCGCGGCACGCCGAAGTTGCCGACGATCGGCCTCATCCAGGTCAACTCCCCATGTCCATTTGAGGGAGGGCTCATTCTGGAGGCGATGTAATTCGTTGGCAGCATGTTCCGGGATCCTTTCTGCCAGATCGGCATTTGTTGGGGCTTTGGCACGGGAAGCCTTGGGTGCAGCATTGGGTTTAGAGACGTTGCGCTTGGAGCGGCGCGTAGGTTGAGAGTCATAGAAATGCTGCCGAACCTTCTAAAATATTCTACAGCGCCTGTAATAATTACGCTTATTGTTTTCTATCTCATATTTACTATTTCTCGTGTGTATCTACAACAATATAAATACGGTTGCACTTGTTCGTGGAGAAGCAAGAGGTCTCACCCCCGCTTCCACACGCAAGTCTGCGAGCCGTGATCAAGAACGGTTTCAGAGGGCTATTTAGTGTGCGTTGTTAAGTGCGATATCTTCGGTCGTCGACCAACCCAGAGACAGAGACAGGGATCAGAGTAGAGTGCAGAGACCAGAGGCCAGAGACCAGAGACCAGAGACCCCGCGCTTTGACTTGACAGGGATTGTCACTTCACTGTTGCACCGTACGGTTAAGATAACTTCAACCGCTGTTCGTTAACCTCTAAAACTTTACTCTCTTGAATGTCGCTGTCAGAACGCACCCCCAGAACACCCCAAAAGACGAAACTGTTCACTATCTATCTCATACTCCTTGTATTAGCTTAAGCTTATCGAATTTCGGCTAAGCTTAGTGAAAACAAGCACCCTATCTATATTAAAACCCCACGAACGTTTCTACCTTTTCAGCGGGGGGCGGGGAAGACATTGCGAATGTCGGAAGAATTTGTTGCTATCGCAACCTCTTTAATACGTTCTGCCGTCGTTAGTCATGTTTCGTAAGTCAAGTTTATCCTGCACTTCCTGGACCTTAACTGGAGAAGCTTCCGGGTAAGGTCCATGTTTATTCTAAATGAGTGTCTTCCAAAAATTCTTGGAACCAAGCTTGTCTATTCTGATCGTGATTCTCATTTCCCTCCACTCCCGAGTGCGACGAGTAAGGATCTCTACTGTACGAGTCCACAAGATACCGCCCGGCTCTGATCTTTCTTAAGCTTATCGCCTTGATACTTGCCCTTATTGTTGATGTTAGTGTGTTATCTTTGGTGTTTTTTTGCCCTTCTCTTCCGTCTCCTCCACTCCACTAGCCTCAATGCCAGTATCACTCGTACCACCTCCGCCTCGTACGTTTTGTGTTTCTCTGATTCCCCTAGGTGGTACTGTAGAGCTCGGGCTGTCGCGTAGTTCCATCCACTACCAGTGTTGCTGCCGCCCCGATTATTCCGTCCTGTCTCAATCTGTCGGAACGAGGGGGGCACGAGGGTCTCTATCTTGCTTGGGTCCAGGCTGTATCTCTGTGGCAGGATTTGCAGGTTCAAGTGGCGTTTCCTGTCCCTCGGATTGCACAACACCTCGCAGTTCTCGTCGTCGGGTTGGTGGCAGGTAAGTGTTCAGATTCTTGTGAGGCTTCTGAAGCTGATCTAGTCAAGTGTCATATAGAGCGGGGTGGGTCCTGCATGTGCCTCTAGGGCATCATTGGGGGCTTCCTCCTGTGATTTCCAGTGCCGCTATCCTTTGTAATGAGGATCGCTTGCCTTTATAGCGTCTCAGCCTTACACGTGCCAATATATCTCCTATAGTTTATCGTTGCGGCTTGTGGTTGGAATCGCACCCATTATGGAAAGTGCGGGCGTGGTACCTCTATATCGCCTTCCAAGCCAGGGCCTCTTCCCAGGCAAGAAAAAAAGGTATTATACTGATGACAATGCGCAACGGTGGAATTTACATGATAACATATGTGGTACGCATACCATATAGGAAAAGCGTGGACATCGGCACAGGTACGGCGAGGCAAGGGTACAGATCCTGTATAAGGAAGACGCGGACATCTGGATATGAAACCGCCTAGAGCAATAGGCTAGTAGTAGTAGTGTTCCACTCCTCGGCGCCGAGCAGAAGCACGGCAGACCCACTTGGTTACTCACCCTCCAATGCCTCCGCATTCAATCATGGGTAGCTGGCGAGCTTGCATATTTTGCGTCCTCGCTGCATGAAACATGACATGTTCATGAGGATGAAAGAAAACATAAGAAAAGTCGGAGAAAGTACTGTTTGTTTAGGATGTCCAAAAATTCTGCCACATCCTACGGGCAGTGTTCATGTCCGTTAATCCCGGTGAAATGCACCTAAAATACCACCAAACGCTATCCAATCACATCACGCGGTTGATAGGAATCAAAGAATCGAACTTTTATTCTAATCATATCGAGTCGGATCAGGCCGTACATTTAATCTTGACAGATAGGACCCGATTAGTGGGCAAATCCCCATGAATGAGTCCTAATCTGAATGAAGGTAAAAACGATCACCATGCCTGTTCGCATTCGATGGGATTTGGTACAAAAAAGTCCTGACTGGGTCTTACTCATCCCTGCCCAACAAATAACTTGATATGACTGATTTATCTATTGTGGGAGTAGCCTCTCGGCTACGCGCGGAATGGACGGGTAAGTGGCATATCAAATCCTTGCTGTGGCGTCAGCAAAGGAGGAGGACCATCGCATGCACCAGTGCCATTGCCACCCACTGAACTGCTCGGTGCTGAAGTCATGAATCCTGTTGTTAGTTTTGATAGCACACTCAAGATTTTTGATACCACAAGTGGCTACGGTGAACGGACGACAGCGGTGTTCATGCCAGTGAACATGAATTTGAGCAAGGCTTAAGAGATACGTTAGCGTGGCCAGGAGAAGTGACATCGATAAGATCTGTACCTGGGCGATAGCATCCTGGCAAAGATACTCTACAAAGGAAGATAGGGTCAGGTTGGATGCAATAAAAGGACGGGTGAGATACATACGTCTGGGTGGAGCTCGAGGTAGCTAATGCCACGCTCATTGTCCTGGCGATTCTCAAGATTCTGTGCAATTCTGTGGTAATCACTCAGATTAGTCGTGATTTGGGGGGTGAATGTTGTGTTCCTTCAGATTCTTCAAGCATCGGTGGTAGATGAGTTCGTAATGTGCCGGCATCGCGGCAAAAATGATAGATGGATTGTTGAGCTAGGGGTGTGCTTACCTAGAGCAGGTCTGAGGCGTCTCCAACTGTTGCGGAGGGGTATCCTCGTCCGGGAGTGCCCTGCCTGATGGGTGGTTGATGCATTTAGCGCATGCTCACTCGGAGCACGACATCAGGGAAACTCACAATGCTTGGTCCCATTCTCTTCGTCAGGTTGGAATGGCCGGCATGGCTGGGATTCCATATACATTATAAAAAACGAATCCATCTGAAAAATCGACGAAGGTCAGTTAATCTTACCCCCACAGGAAATGAAACATTGTACTTAACTACCAAACAGCCTTCGGACTTCGGCCAACGGGTGTACCCTTCTCTCCCCGTCACGGTCAGTAATGACCATACCGCCAATGCAAAACCATTTCCACTGCCCAGGTGATTAGATATTTACGCTGACCCCAGGGACCTATAACTTATTCCTCCAGAAATCCTCCTAGATATGTAGTCGTACCCAGCGAAGATTGATATAGACCTCCACGCGGTGTTTGCGCTGGAACCGTTCTGTGAATATATATTACAATCGGATACCAAATGGGTACCTACCTTGAACAGTTGCGGGTGATGTGCAACGGACCTCCTTGCAATACGGCGCGCCATCGTGGTTGGGTGGTGGGAGATGAGAGGATGGAGAACAAATGAAAATTTTATCTATTTTACGAACATCTGAGGCTATTGATGGAACGGAGACATCGTCGAATGATACATGTCCTTTTGGCATGGGCGCTGCGAGTTTCTCGATCCGAGAGTTCGTTCTGGGTTCGGGTTCCTGGTTCGTCTTCCGAGATCTACAAGAGGTGGCATGGGGCAGCCGTTACATGTGCAGTCGCGTGCCCACCTCTCACGATCTTGGCCTTGGTGAGAGATCCCTGTTGGCATGCGATAGCGTACCACCTGCATCGGTTCTACCCATACGTGGTATCAGTTGCTAAAGGAATTACAATGTAAATAATGCGACAGACTTGTGCGGCGGCATGTGGACACTCGCGCCATATCAGGAATACGTAGTAGACACATACAACCATCCTCGGGAACGCCCGGACGCTCGCACCCTGTCTGGACCGGCGTATACACACAACGAGTGGTAAGGTTATAGGCACACCGGTAGCAACAATGGAGGGTGGGGGAGGTGGGTGCTGCAAATAGGTGCATGCGTGTTATGAGACGGATAGCGGTTCTCCGTTGACGTGAATAACCATTGATCGGGTCGGACGATGACTGAATCATGAATCCGGCATTGCTTGATCATGTCCACCACGGGGTCAGGAATCCTGGACTGCTCATACTGGTATGCATGCAGAGGCATGGTTGCTTCCTCACAGATAAAACGTCGGGACACACTACCGGGCACACATCATTTTTTATTTTGAGAGGGGAGGGGAGCAGAAAACAAAAATAAACAACCTCGGAGGTGGGGCTGATGATACATGAACGACATACAACAAAGAAACAAGGTTCACGGACCGAGCATCAGCCACATCTCTGCTCTGCGTTCGGCAAATTCTATGTTTGACCGGCGTCATTGGTGGTGGAGGGACATGGGCGGTGCTTTGCTCACCATCACTTTGAATGATCTCAAGAAGACGTTGTGTTGCTTGCTGAATATTTCGGCCCCCCAAAATGCCGTGGAAGGCTAGCCAGTGTGTCTGATGGAAGTTTTGGACTCGAGTTTCATCATTCTTTTGTGTGGGGATTGAAGACTGAATGCATACGATTTTGCAGGCCAAGACGATCTCGAAGACTTCCTCCCTGGTTATCTCGCGCTCTTCCTCTTCCTCTACGGTGTCGGCAGCGCGAGAAGAACGGGCGGGTTGGTTGCCCACAGTATAAGGGTCGTTGCGGCCGCGACCGCGGCGGTTGCTGCTGCAGTTGTTATTGTTGTTGTCGTTGTTGCGGGGAGTGGAGGAAGACATTGTGGGTGTTGGGGAACTTGCTGTGATTGCGACCTCTTTAGTACATCCTGCCGCTTCCGAACGATATTTCGTCAGAGTGTTTATCCTGCACATCCTGAACCTCAACTTGAGAAGCTTTCAAGTAAAACCAACGCTTATTCTAAGCAAGTGTTTTTTAAACTGCATGGACTTCATGGGACGCTTCTTGAAACCGAGCTTATTTATTCTGATTGTGAGCTGGAGCTGGATCTTGTACTGGAATTATGAGGCCAAGCCTGCCGGTCGGCCCTTCTCGCAAAGCCCAAGCAATGGATAATTGCGTGCGATTCAAGGCCCATGCCCAGTGTATGGTGGCAGAGCCCCAAACTTTTCAAAGGGGGTGGGTGGTCCGACTTATGTCCTGTGATATGTACACGTGTAGCGAAGCTTATTGCGGGTCGGGCAACAGTCTTGTCGAGGCGGTCCTTGGCCGGCCGCGTGCGGGTACACTGCTGAATATGTGGGAATTGGAGAAATGGCGGGCGATGGCCTCAAGGCAAGGGAGTGGGGCTGATGCGGCAACAAGGAAATCTCTCTTACATCGTCAGCCTTGGACATGAGCGCTCCGATGGTCTTGATCCAACGTTCATCATCAGATTCATTTCATCTGAAATCTACCGAGAAGGGTCATGCAGGTCTCAGAAGCCTTTTGCGCAGCTGCCGGTGAGAGAGAGCCACAACCAAATCATGCACCTTCGTTATCTCGAGCTTGATGGATTGGACCTGTGGATCATATAGGGTCAGTACAGATCCCTGACCAACGATCCCACACCAGGACGCTTGCCGGGGGAGACTACTCTCCAGTGACTGCTCAAACGTACCTTGGTGCCCCTGATAGGAACAACCTAGACATGTCCGATCCAGTGAGCATTCCAATGCAAACGGTTGCAGAATGGACAGTACGCGCCTACCATGTCGGGAACGCGTGGTCGCTCCCACAGTATTAAAAAAGAGTGTGTCAACGGTACTACTGTGTACATACATACAGTACACGCCTGCCAGAAAAATATCCTCATGGACTGACACTGGCATCATATCTAGAGATGCATGAACGCATGTGCTGCACTGCCTGTAAGATCGGGGGCGTGTCGATAGCAGCAACTTGCGGCTCGGGAGAGTGCTCCTCCATCCGAGACTAGTTGCAGCCATTCCCGCATGCTCATAGACACGTAGTCCATCTGCAGCGTACACCGTAAATGGAGCATTGCCCCCACTACCAACGCAGTGCACGTCCATTGGTTCTTGCATTTCTGTCCACGTATCGTATAACCAAAGCCTGCCTATAGGCTATCGAATCTGCAGATACTACTCCGCAGATACAGGCTCAACCCGGGCAAAATCGAGACCATCCTACCCCATGGACACTGCAAACAAATTGATAGATAAGGACAACAGGGACACTGACAGGTACAACATTTACTTCGATCGCTCAGGGCAGAATGGCTAATAGGCGCAGCCATGATACTGGTGGTGGATGGGAACTACCAGTCAGCCCGAGCACTGCGGTATCACCCGCACTACGCAAAGAAGCACGCGACATATGACGTGGAGGCAGCAGGAGCAGTACTGGCCCTGAGGGCTAGCAACGGAGGTGGTAAAGGGACCGGCAGAGAGGGGAGAAGAGAGGTCGACGATCGCACACTATGTTGACAGCCAAGTTCTACTCAAGGCGGTCAGCTCTGGAATGGGCAAATCAGCCTGATCGACTCCTATAGGAGAGGGACTCACGTCAGACGAGGTAGACATGGAGCAACAAGTGGGTCTCAGCACACTCGGCGGTAGAACCAAATGAGAATGTGGATGAAGTAGCAAAGAATGCGGCAGCCGTGGAGTCAAGTGAGAAGGAAAACCTACCAGATGTGTTGAGGAAGGGACTCGAGGCAAGCAAATCGGCACTCAAGCAAGCAAAGGTAGCAGAACTCAATGCCACCGGGAGTGACAATGCCTCGGGAGTCGAGTTGCATCGAGATTCATGGGACAATGGTGAGGAGGGAGCGCGCATCGAGCTATGCACGTAGACGTGCTTCCTCCCTCACACTGTGAGGGGAGCGAGCACCTAGGGTGCGCCCTCTGTAGGGCTGACAGGGGTTTTTCAGGGTAGCGCCAGGGAGCCAATCTCCCATCCCCGTGCTTTCAATTCGTGGGCCAAACGGAGAACATTGATCCGTCCTCTCTGGTCCGTTGACATGCGATCTCCGAAAGCCGTGGGAGTCTTGTACTTTCTACCTCAACTAAATCATTTTCTTTCACTCTTCTGACCTCTGACTGAATCACATAGTTGTAACCCAATGACGTCGTCTCAAGGTCAGTGTATCTGCAATCTTTGGTTACTAGCGCCTGACCGTTTGAGTAGCTTACGATATAGTTTACTGTAAGTAATCAGCGTGGGTTCCCCAAGTCAACCCTGCTCAAGTTATGTCTAGTCAATTGCGGTTGCTACAATGCAGATGAACTTGCGGCAGCTACAGGCTTGGAACTGCTCGGTGGGGCAGGTAAATGTAAGCTGGGATGGCCTGCGAGCCTTTGCACATGATCTGAAGCTCACCTTCTAGCTTCAAATAACGACACGCTCATGCTCCATTCAGCGGCACGAGTTCTGGTGGATATGTTCAAGGACCGGGAACGTGAAGCGGCCCAGGCACTTGTACAGATGGCCGTCGTCAGGGATTCGTGGTGAGGGGAGGAGAAAACACCATGGACAATGACGAGCGTCTCGAAATATTATACCTTGATCTAATGTACATATGATTGCCCTACTCTCCTCAGGAGGCATCTCTTCATGATCTCTCTACAAAGTGCACTGGTCTTGAAGCCCCCCGATCCTACCCCAACACCGCCCCACTTGATCTTGCCTTCAAGAGGATGTTGGGAAACTTTCAGGCATTTTTCAGCTCTTCTCGAGATTCCTTTGGCCATTTGATAGTGTGAGTGAACTGTAGGAAATGGGAGAACAATATTAGCCCCGAACGTGAACGACGCCCTTCGACTCTTTTCCGAACTGGAGAGTCACTCGAGTGACTTTGATGACCTCCTCCTTCTGGTAATGACAACGCGTGCAAACGTTGAGTGTTCCAGAGTCTGCTGGAGGAAACAATGGATTGACTCCTTCCTGCGCGCATGCGGATGTCCACGCTTCCCCTATATGGTATGCGTACCCTTCCCACACACGTGCTGTCTACGCCATCTGTACAAGTAGTTATGATCTTGTGATAGTGAAATGGTAATCAGTATAATCCTTTAGGGGTGCGATTCCAACGACAAGCAGCGACTACAAACAATCGCAGTTAGAGGCGGCCCTCGCTGAGAATGAGGTCCACCCCTACAAGGGATGGCGGCGCTGGCAATCACAGGAGGACTCCCCTCCGCTACCAACGGATGCCCTAGACGCACATGCAGGACTTGCCCCGCTCCACTCGACACTCCAAAAGATCTGATGCACAGGAAACACCTCTCAACCAGTATCCTGCTACAGAGACACAACCTTGACCCAAGTGAGATAGAGGCCCATTAGCAGAGGCAAGGAGCGAACCTATGCCCAAGAAGAAGACGGACTCCAACATGTACAAAATATGCCAGGAGGGTGGTAGTGGATAGAAGTTATGTGACGGTCCGAACTTACAGTACCACCTAGGGGCTGCAGAAGAGGGTTGAGCAATACCAGCAATGGGGCTAGCGAGTTAGGAAAGGAGGTGGAAGAGAAAACGCCAAAGAAACCCACTACGTTGACAATCAGGCAATTATCTGTGCAGTACCTTGTAGACCCGTACAGAAGAGGCCCTCACTAGAGCTCAAGTGGAGGGTTATCGAAAGGAAGCAGCAGCAGGCGAATCAAACGAGAGAAAGTACCTACGCTACGGCACCCAAACAACCATAAACAACAGAACCAAGGCCACTTTCCATAGGGATTGGGAAGCATCGCAGAAATTCAAACATTTGCAGAGAGTGGATTCAATTCACACCCTACTGGACAGAAAATAGCCCAACTCAGAGGGGTCACCTTCCGATTAATGCCTACTTGAGGGTTAACCAGACGTCCAGCACTCACGTGGCAAGGAGTATGTGAATCGCTATGATCTCACCCTCCCATGCTCGTATGCATGCCAGTCTAGCACAAAGTGGTTGACTGTCTTGGGTATCTCTCTCCCTAGCTTCTCCCTGCGCCGGTCACGCTTGTCACCCTTAACAAAAATAGATATTGCGCAATGGATGAGAAAAGTTATATGACATGGCTGAAGTCTATGCAACAAGACTGGACTTTAGGAACACAAACGGAGACATTTTATACGACATATGAGTAACACTAAACCAAATGTCCTTACGGATGTGAGATCATAGCGATTCACATACTCCTTGCCACGTGAGTGCTGGACGTCTGGTTAACCCTCAAGTAGGCATTAATCGGAAGGTGACCCCTCTGAGTTGGGCTATTTTCTGTCCAGTAGGGTGTGAATTGAATCCACTCTCTGCAAATGTTTGAATTTCTGCGATGCTTCCCAATCCCTATGGAAAGTGGCCTTGGTTCTGTTGTTTATGGTTGTTTGGGTGCCGTAGCGTAGGTACTTTCTCTCGTTTGATTCGCCTGCTGCTGCTTCCTTTCGATAACCCTCCACTTGAGCTCTAGTGAGGGCCTCTTCTGTACGGGTCTACAAGGTACTGCACAGATAATTGCCTGATTGTCAACGTAGTGGGTTTCTTTGGCGTTTTCTCTTCCACCTCCTTTCCTAACTCGCTAGCCCCATTGCTGGTATTGCTCAACCCTCTTCTGCAGCCCCTAGGTGGTACTGTAAGTTCGGACCGTCACATAACTTCTATCCACTACCACCCTCCTGGCATATTTTGTACATGTTGGAGTCCGTCTTCTTCTTGGGCATAGGTTCGCTCCTTGCCTCTGCTAATGGGCCTCTATCTCACTTGGGTCAAGGTTGTGTCTCTGTAGCAGGATACTGGTTGAGAGGTGTTTCCTGTGCATCAGATCTTTTGGAGTGTCGAGTGGAGCGGGGCAAGTCCTGCATGTGCGTCTAGGGCATCCGTTGGTAGCGGAGGGGAGTCCTCCTGTGATTGCCAGCGCCGCCATCCCTTGTAGGGGTGGACCTCATTCTCAGCGAGGGCCGCCTCTAACTGCGATTGTTTGTAGTCGCTGCTTGTCGTTGGAATCGCACCCCTAAAGGATTATACTGATTACCATTTCACTATCACAAGATCATAACTACTTGTACAGATGGCGTAGACAGCACGTGTGTGGGAAGGGTACGCATACCATATAGGGGAAGCGTGGACATCCGCATGCGCGCAGGAAGGAGTCAATCCATTGTTTCCTCCAGCAGACTCTGGAACACTCAACGTTTGCACGCGTTGTCATTACCAGAAGGAGGAGGTCATCAAAGTCACTCGAGTGACTCTCCAGTTCGGAAAAGAGTCGAAGGGCGTCGTTCACGTTCGGGGCTAATATTGTTCTCCCATTTCCTACAGTTCACTCACACTATCAAATGGCCAAAGGAATCTCGAGAAGAGCTGAAAAATGCCTGAAAGTTTCCCAACATCCTCTTGAAGGCAAGATCAAGTGGGGCGGTGTTGGGGTAGGATCGGGGGGCTTCAAGACCAGTGCACTTTGTAGAGAGATCATGAAGAGATGCCTCCTGAGGAGAGTAGGGCAATCATATGTACATTAGATCAAGGTATAATATTTCGAGACGCTCGTCATTGTCCATGGTGTTTTCTCCTCCCCTCACCACGAATCCCTGACGACGGCCATCTGTACAAGTGCCTGGGCCGCTTCACGTTCCCGGTCCTTGAACATATCCACCAGAACTCGTGCCGCTGAATGGAGCATGAGCGTGTCGTTATTTGAAGCTAGAAGGTGAGCTTCAGATCATGTGCAAAGGCTCGCAGGCCATCCCAGCTTACATTTACCTGCCCCACCGAGCAGTTCCAAGCCTGTAGCTGCCGCAAGTTCATCTGCATTGTAGCAACCGCAATTGACTAGACATAACTTGAGCAGGGTTGACTTGGGGAACCCACGCTGATTACTTACAGTAAACTATATCGTAAGCTACTCAAACGGTCAGGCGCTAGTAACCAAAGATTGCAGATACACTGACCTTGAGACGACGTCATTGGGTTACAACTATGTGATTCAGTCAGAGGTCAGAAGAGTGAAAGAAAATGATTTAGTTGAGGTAGAAAGTACAAGACTCCCACGGCTTTCGGAGATCGCATGTCAACGGACCAGAGAGGACGGATCAATGTTCTCCGTTTGGCCCACGAATTGAAAGCACGGGGATGGGAGATTGGCTCCCTGGCGCTACCCTGAAAAACCCCTGTCAGCCCTACAGAGGGCGCACCCTAGGTGCTCGCTCCCCTCACAGTGTGAGGGAGGAAGCACGTCTACGTGCATAGCTCGATGCGCGCTCCCTCCTCACCATTGTCCCATGAATCTCGATGCAACTCGACTCCCGAGGCATTGTCACTCCCGGTGGCATTGAGTTCTGCTACCTTTGCTTGCTTGAGTGCCGATTTGCTTGCCTCGAGTCCCTTCCTCAACACATCTGGTAGGTTTTCCTTCTCACTTGACTCCACGGCTGCCGCATTCTTTGCTACTTCATCCACATTCTCATTTGGTTCTACCGCCGAGTGTGCTGAGACCCACTTGTTGCTCCATGTCTACCTCGTCTGACGTGAGTCCCTCTCCTATAGGAGTCGATCAGGCTGATTTGCCCATTCCAGAGCTGACCGCCTTGAGTAGAACTTGGCTGTCAACATAGTGTGCGATCGTCGACCTCTCTTCTCCCCTCTCTGCCGGTCCCTTTACCACCTCCGTTGCTAGCCCTCAGGGCCAGTACTGCTCCTGCTGCCTCCACGTCATATGTCGCGTGCTTCTTTGCGTAGTGCGGGTGATACCGCAGTGCTCGGGCTGACTGGTAGTTCCCATCCACCACCAGTATCATGGCTGCGCCTATTAGCCATTCTGCCCTGAGCGATCGAAGTAAATGTTGTACCTGTCAGTGTCCCTGTTGTCCTTATCTATCAATTTGTTTGCAGTGTCCATGGGGTAGGATGGTCTCGATTTTGCCCGGGTTGAGCCTGTATCTGCGGAGTAGTATCTGCAGATTCGATAGCCTATAGGCAGGCTTTGGTTATACGATACGTGGACAGAAATGCAAGAACCAATGGACGTGCACTGCGTTGGTAGTGGGGGCAATGCTCCATTTACGGTGTACGCTGCAGATGGACTACGTGTCTATGAGCATGCGGGAATGGCTGCAACTAGTCTCGGATGGAGGAGCACTCTCCCGAGCCGCAAGTTGCTGCTATCGACACGCCCCCGATCTTACAGGCAGTGCAGCACATGCGTTCATGCATCTCTAGATACGATGCCAGTGTCAGTTCATGAGGATATTTTGCTGGCAGGCGTGTACTGTATGTACACAGTAGTACCGTTGACACACTCTTTTTTAATACTGTGGGAGCGACCACGCGTTCCCGACATGGTAGGCGCGTACTGTCCATTCTGCAACCGTTTGCATTGGAATGCTCACTGGATCGGACATGTCTAGGTTGTTCCTATCAGGGGCACCAAGGTACGTTCGAGCAGTCACTGGAGAGCAGTCTCCCCCGGCAAGCGTTCTGGTGTGGGATCGTTGGTCAGGGATCTGTACCGACCCTATATGATGCACAGGTCCAATCCATCAAGCTCGAGATAACGAGGGTGCATGATTTGGTTGTGGCTCTCTCTCACCGGCAGCTGCGCAAAAGGCTTCTGAGACCTGCATGACCCTTCTCGGTAGATTTCAGATGAAATGAATCTGATGATGAACGTTGGATCAAGACCATCGGAGCGCTCATGTCCAAGGCTGACGATGTAAGAGAGATTTCCTTGTTGCCGCATCAGCCCCACTCCCTTGCCTTGAGGCCATCGCCCGCCATTTCTCCAATTCCCACATATTCAGCAGTGTACCCGCACGCGGCCGGCCAAGGACCGCCTCGACAAGACTGTTGCCCGACCTGGAATAAGCTTCGCTACACGTGTACATATCACAGGACATAAGTCGGACCACCCACCCCCTTTGAAAAGTTTGAGGCTCTGCCACCATACACTGGGCATGGGCCTTGAATCGCACGCAATTATCCATTGCTTGGGCTTTGCGAGAAGGGCCGACCGGCAGGCTTGGCCTCATAATTCCAGTACAAGATCCAGCTCCAGCTCACAATCAGAATAAATAAGCTCGGTTTCAAGAAGCGTCCCATGAAGTCCATGCAGTTTAAAAAACACTTGCTTAGAATAAGCGTTGGTTTTACTTGGAAGCTTCTCAAGTTGAGGTTCAGGATGTACAGGATAAACACTCTGACGAAATATCGTTCGGAAGCGGCAGGATGTATTAAAGAGGTCGCAATCACAGCAAGTTCCCCAACACCCACAATGTCTTCCTCCACTCCCCGCAACAACGACAACAACAATAACAGCTACAGCAGCAACCGCCGCGGTCGCGGCCGCAACGACCCTTATACTGTGGGCAACCAACCCGCCCGTTCTTCTCGCGCTGCCGACACCGTAGAGGAAGAGGAAGAGCGCGAGATAACCAGGGAGGAAGTCTTCGAGATCGTCTTGGCCTGCAAAATCGTATGCATTCAGTCTTCAATCCCCACGCAAAAGAATGATGAAACCCAAGTCCAAAACTTCCATCAGACACACTGGCTAGCCTTCCACGGCATTTTGGGGGGCCGAACTATTCAGCAAGCAACACAACGTCTTCTTGAGATCATTCAAAGTGATGGTGAGCAAAGCACCGCCCATGTCCCTTCACCACCAATGACGCCGGTCAAACATAGAATTTGCCGAACGCAGAGCAGAGATGTGGCTGATGCTCCGTCCGTGAACCTTGTTTCTTTGTTGTATGTCGTTCATGTATCGACAGCCCCACCTCCGAGGTTGTTTATTTTTGTTTTCTGCTCCCCTCCCCTCTCAAAATAAAAAATGATGTGTGCCCGGTAGTGTTTCCCGACGTTTTATCTGTGAGGAAGCAACCATGCCTCTGCATGCATACCAGTATGAGCAGTCCAGGATTCCTGACCCCGTGGTGGACATGATCAAGCAATGCCGGATTCATGATTCAATCATCGTCCGACCCGATCAATGGCTATTCACGTCAACGGAGAACCGCTATCCGTCTCATAACACGCATGCACCTATTTGCAGCACCCACCTCCCCCATCCTCCATTGTTGCTACCGGTGTGCCTATAACCTTACCACTCGTTGTGTGTATACGCTGGTCCAGACAGGGTGCGAGCGTCCGGGCGTTCCCGAGGATGGTTGTATGTGTCTACTACGTATTCCTGATATGGCGCGAGTGTCCACATGCCGCCGCACAAGTCTGTCGCATTATTTACATTGTAATTCCTTTAGCAACTGATACCACGTATGGGTAGAACCGATGCAGGTGGTACGCTATCGCATGCCAACAGGGATCTCTCACCAAGGCCAAGATCGTGAGAGGTGGGCACGCGGCTGCACATGTAACGGCTGCCCCATGCCACCTCTTGTAGCCTCTTGTAGATCTCGGAAGACGAACCAGGAACCCGAACCCAGAACGAACCCTCGGATCGAGAAACTCGCAGCGCCCATGCCAAAAGGACATGTATCATTCGACGATGTCTCCGTTCCATCGATAGCCTCAGATGTTCAAGGATAGATAAAATTCTCATTTGTTCTCCATCCTCTCATATCCCACCACCCAACCACGATGGCGCGCCGTATTGCAAGGAGGTCCGTTGCACATCACCCGCAACTGTTCAAGGTAGGTACCCATTTGGTATCCGATTGTAATATATATTCACAGAACGGTTCCAGCGCAAACACCGCGTGGAGGTCTATATCAATCTTCGCTGGGTACGACTACATATCTAGGAGGATTTCTGGAGGAATAAGTTATAGGTCCCTGGGGTCAGCGTAAATATCTAATCACCTGGGCAGTGGAAACAGTTTTGCATTGGCGGTATGGTCATTACTGACCGTGACGGGGAGAGAAGGGTACACCCATTGGCCGAAGTCCGAAGGCTGTTTGGTAGGTAAGTACAATGTTTCATTTCCTGTGGGGGTAAGATTAACTGACCTTTGTCGATCTTTCAGATGGATTCGTTTTTTATAATGTATATGGAATCCCAGCCATGCCGGCCATTCCAACCTGACGAAGAGAATGGGACCAAGCATTGTGAGGTTTCCCGATGTCGTGCTCCGAGTGAGCATGCGCTAAATGCATCAACCACCCATCAGGCAGGGCACTCCCGGACGAGGATACCCCTCCGCCACAGTTGGAGACGCCTCAGACCTGCTCCAGGTAAGCACACCCCTAGCTCAACAATCCATCTATCATTTTTGCCGCGATGCCGGCACATTACGAACTCATCTACCACCGATGCTTGAAGAATCTGAAGGAACACGACATTCACCCCCCAAATCACGACTAATCTGAGTGATTACCACAGAATTGCACAGAATCTTGAGAATCGCCAGGACAATGAGCGTGGCATTAGCTACCTCGAGCTCCACCCAGACGTATGTATCTCACCCGTCCTTTTATTGCATCCAACCTGACCCTATCTTCCTTTGTAGAGTATCTTTGCCAGGATGCTATCGCCCAGGTACAGATCTTATCGATGTCACTTCTCCCGGCCACGCCAACGTATCTCTTAAGCCTTGCTCAAATTCATGTTCACTGGCATGAACACCGCTGTCGTCCGTTCACCGTAGCCACTTGTGGTATCAAAAATCTTGAGCGTGCTATCAAAACTAACAACAGGATTCATGACTTCAGCACCGAGCAGTTCAGTGAGTGGCAATGGCACTGGTGCATGCGATGGTCCTCCTCCTTTGCTGACGCCACAGCAAGGATTTGATATGCCACTTACCCGTCCATTCCGCGCGTAGCCGAGAGGCTACTCCCACATTAGATAAATCAGTCATATCAAATCATTTGTTGTGCAGGGATGAGTAAGACCTAGTCAGGACTTTTTTGTATCAAATCCCATCGAATGCAAACAGGCATGGTGATCGTTTTACCTTCATTCAGATTGAGACTCATTCATGGGGATTTGCCCACTAATCGGGTCCTATCTGTCAAGATTAAATGTATGGCCCGATCCGACTCGATATGATTAGAATAAAAGTTCGATTCTTTGATTCCTATCAACCGCGTGATGCGATTGGATAGCGTTTGGTGGTATTTTAGGTGCATTTCACCGGGATTAACGGACATGAACACTGCCCGTAGGATGTGGCAGAATTTTTGGACATCCTAAACAAACAGTACTTTCTCCGACTTTTCTTATGTTTTCTTTCATCCTCATGAACATATCATGTTTCATGCAGCGAGGACGCAAAATATGCAAGCTCGCCAGCTACCCATGATTGAGTGCGGAGGCATTGGGGGGTGAGTAACCAAGCGGGTCTGCCGTGCTTCTGCTCGGCGCAGAGGAGTGGAACACTATTACTACTAGCCTATTGCTCTAGGCGGTTTCATATCCAGATGTCCGCGTCTTCCTTATACAGGATCCGTACCCTTGCCTCGCCGTACCTGTGCCGATGTCCACGCTTTCCCTATATGGTATGCGTACCACATATGTTATCATGTAAATTCCACCGTTGCGCATTGTCATCAGTATAATACCTTTTTTTCTTGCCTGGGAAGAGGCCCTGGCTTGGAAGGCGATATAGAGGTACCACGCCCGCACTTTCCATAATGGGTGCGATTCCAACCACAAGCCGCAACGATAAACTATAGGAGATATATTGGCACGTGTAAGGCTGAGACGCTGTAAAGACAAGCGGTCCTCATTACAAAGGATAGCGGCACTGGAAATCACAGGAGGACGCCCCCAATGATGCCCTAGAGGCACATGCAGGACCCACCCCGCTCTATATGACACTTGACTAGATCAGCTTCAGAAGCCTCACAAGAATCTGAACACTTACCTGCAACCAACCCGACGACGAGAACTGCGAGATGTTGTGCAATCCGAGGGACAGGAAACGCCACTTGAACCTGCAAATCCTGCCACAGAGATACAGCCTGGACCCAAGCAAGATAGAGACCCTCGTGCCCCCCTCCTTCCGACAGATTGAGACAGGACGGAATAATCGGGGCGGCAGCAACACTGGTAGTGAATGGAACTACGCGACAGCCCGAGCTCTACAGTACCACCTAGGGGAATCAGAGAAACACAAAACGTACGAAGCGGAGGTGGTACGAGTGATACTGGCATTGAGGCTAGTGGAGTGGAGGAGACGGAAGAGAAGGGCAAAAAAACACCAAAGATAACACACTAACATCAACAATAAGGGCAAGTATCAAGGCGATAAGCCTGAGAAAGATCAGAGCCGGGCGGTATCTTGTGGACTCGTACAGTAGAGATCCTTACTCGTCGCACTCGGGAGTGGAGGGAAATGAGAATCACGACCAGAATAGACAAGCTTGGTTCCAAGAATTTTTGGAAAACACTCATTTAGAATAAACATGGACCTTACCCGGAAGCTTCTCCAGTTGAGGTCCAGGAAGTGCAGGATGACCTTGACTTACGAAACATGACTAACGACGGCAGAACGTATTAAAGAGGTTGCGATAGCAACAAATTCTTCCGACATTCGCAATGTCTTCCCCCGCCCCCCGCTGAAAAGGTAGAAACGTTCGTGGGTTTTTAATATAGATAGGGTGCTTGTTTTCACCAAGCTTAGCCGAAATTCGATAGGCTTAAGCTAATACAAGGAGTATGAGATAGATAGTGAACAGTTTCGTCTTTTGGGGTGTTCTGGGGGTGCGTTCTGACAGCGACATTCAAGCGAGTAAAGTTTTAGAGGTTAACGAACAGCCGTTGAAGTTATCTTAGCCGTACGGTGCAACAGTGAAGTGAAAATCCCTGTCAAGTCAAAGCGCGGGGTCTCTGGTCTCTGGTCTCTGAACTCTACTCTGATCTCTGTCTCTGTCTCTGGGTTGGTCGACGACCGAAGATATCGCACTTAACAACGCACACTAAATAGCCCTCTGAAACCGTTCTTGATCACGGCTCGCAGACTTGCGTGTGGAAGCGGGGGTGAGACCTCTTGCTTCTCCACGAACAAGTGCAACCGTATTTATGTTGTTGTAGATATACACGAGAAATAGTAAATATGAGATAGAAAACAATAAGCCTAATTATCACAGGCGCTGTAGAATATTTTAGAAGGTTCGGCAGCATTTCTATGACTCTCATCCTACGCGCCGCTCCAAGCGCAACGTCTCTAAACCCCATGCTGCACCCAAGGCTTCCCGTGCCAAAGCCCCAACAAATGCCGATCTGGCAGAAAGGATCCCGGAACATGCTGCCAACGAATTACATCGCCTCCAGAATGAGCCCTGCCTCAAATGGACATGGGGAGTTGACCTGGATGAGGCCGATCGTCGGCAACTTTGGCGTGCCGCGGACAATAACTCCAAGGTTCAGGCTAAGAACCCGTCGTCCACGACTGGCTCTAATTCCTCTAACACTGCCGAAAGCTCTGCTGTCCCCAAACGCGTAAGCTTAGCGTTCTTTTAGCTCTAATCGTCTTCTAATGTTTAAGCTTAGCCTCGCAAAGGTCGCAAGGCCCCTGCCTCTGCTGCTGTTGTGGTAGACACCGATACCGAGCCTGCTGAGAGTATGAACAGTGCTTCCAACTCCCGAGACGGTAATCTAGTTGCTTCTCAACCTCTCACATTGGCTGAGATCATCGCTCGCCTTCAGGACAGACGAGGAGGTTTCCCAAGCGATCGTCGAAGAGGTTCGTGTAGTTCCGCCTTATCGCAAGCGTCGTTTGTCTACCTCCGACGTGGTGCGCCAGCTCTACTCCCCCTAACCACCGATTCTGACTTCGTCCTTCGTCAGGAGACCGTCAAAAGGTCCTCATCTTCTAAAGGCACCGTCCGTCCTCTTCCCTATTGTCAAGTTCCCAATATGCACACTAAAAACTGCTATTACGCCCGGGCTGAACAGGTTCTAGCCAAGGCAAACGCCAATACTGCCAAGCACGCCCGTACCGAGTTCGCTCCCGATGAACGCACGTTCGCTGGCTTATCTGGTAGGGTTTTCTCACTTCTATTCGCTAAGCTTAGCGGCTCTGACACTCATTCTGGCCAGCTCATTTGCTCCAGGAACTCCAGAACCTCCTGTCTCACTCTCGCGACGAGTACTAGTCCGGATCTCGCAGTGACGACGCTCGGTCGGTTAAATGCGACCTTAATTCGCTCAGCCGGGACTTCATCGAGGCTATTCCTTCGCTCGAAGCCAACTTAAAGAGGTTCCAGTTCCTTATTCAAGAACGGGTTCGTCTCAAAGGCCTTTTGCGCAATCCCTCCAACTTGGACAAGTCCTCCACCGCTTAAGCTTAACGCTTTTACAATCCCTAGGATAGTTTTCCTTCGATAAGTAGATAGTTCTGTCCACAATATCAAGGTTTTTCCTATCCGTCAAATTCTTCTGGCTGCCATCTGTCACTAGGCTCATCCTCAGTAGTCTCCTCCAGGGTCTTCAGTCCCTCTGGTGACAGATCTATCAACTCTTACAACTCCGGCGGCAACGGCATATGTTTTCTGGCTAAGTAGGGAATTACTCTGAATGCCGCCACTCTATTCTGCCATACCGACCCGTCAAGTTCTGCCAGGATATAAGATCCTCCCTTTGATCTAGATATGACCACCATGGGCCCTAGATACCTGGGTTTCATCTTCCTGTCGGCCGAGCTTTCTATAGCCGTATTTCTCACTAACACCAAATCTCCCGGTTCGAAGCGATAATCTCTTATCCTATGCGCTGCTTGTCGTTCCATCTTGCTAAGCTTAGTGTCAGAAACACGCTGACGCATCTCCTCTACATGCCGAACATGTTTTGCCAAGGCCTGAGCTCGGTATCCTATCAACTCGGCCGTTGTCAAGTACTTGTTGGGTAGTTGTACTAGCCAAGTGGCTTCTTTGACATCCAGGGGTAGCGTTGGGTGCGCTCCGGTCAACAAGAAGTACGGGGAACACTCCATTCCTTTCCTAATGGTTATCCGGTCCGCCCACATAACGTGTGGCAAGTGCCAATACCACTTCTTGACGTCTCCGCCGGTAGCTTTGTACAACATCTGTTGCACATCCTAATGTGGTCTCTCAATGATCCCGTTCGCTTTGGAATTATAGGGAGATATCGTTACTCCCTTTATCCCATACTTCCCTTCCAGCCATCGGACAGCCTTCCCAAACGGAGAGCCGTTGTCCGTGACAATCTTCGCTCTACAGCCCCATCGGCAAATGATATCTTCGAATAACCACTGCGCGATCAAACTAGCGTTTTCTTTTCTCAAAGCTTTTGCCTCCATCCAGGATGACAATCCACATCTTCCGTGCACAACGTAACTACACCCATTAGAACTCGGAGTCATATGTAGTGTGTTCACATGTAGTACTTGGAATATCGACGGCGTGGGCGTTACTATTGGCGGCGTTTCGATGATCACTTTTTGCCGTTGCTGGCATAGGTGGCACGACTGCACATACCATGCTACGTCTCCTTCAACCTCCGGCCACCAGAACCTCTGCATTATAAGCTTAGTGGTCGCGTATATTCCTCTGTGCCCTAGGAAGTCGTGGCTGGCTCGCAACATATACATGCGCTGCTTCTTATCCACTACTAGCTGATGCTGACCGCTAGGATTCGTCCTATACAGCCCCCCATCGTCATCCAAGAAGAAATGCTCCACCATATGTTTAAGCTTACGCAGGTCCGGTTCATCCAAGCCTTCAGCTGCGATACTGCTCCCTGTTTCAGGTATTCCCTGATTTTGGGTATTCTTTCATCCTGCATACGCGCTGTATCCGTTCTACACGACTCATCATATACTTCCTCTATCTCGATTGACTTTTCCTCTTCAAAATCTGGCACTAGCCTGACATCGGTTATTAAGCTTAGTACTTGTCGATGGTTTTCCGGGAAAGCCGGGTTTTCTATAACCCTAAGCTTAGCCTGCTGTTCGTCTAAAGATTCTTCCCGAGCTTGATCCAGCTCATACTCAAAGTCATACACATCGCGCGCCAAAACCTGGTTGAATCCGGAGCGACTGTCGATTTCACCACAGAAGGCTTCCAAGGGCAACGGATCTGTAGCCCCCGGATCTTCTTAAATTAACTCGAATTCTTCTCCCTCATCCTCCGATCCATCGTCGAAGCGACGGGCTGTCTCATCACCGGGACAGTATCGTCTCCTGGACAGTCCATCCGGTCCGAATGTCTTCCCTTCCTTGTGTACCAACGTGAAGTGGAACGACCTAATGAAGTCCACCCAACGGTTTACAGTAGCGTTCGGGAGCTTCCCTGGGTTGTTTAACATCCCAAAGAGAAACTTCGCATCTGTTTCAACCACTAGGTTCCTCGATCCCCACAATAAATATTTCTCTTGTTCTAGCACCATTCTCAAGCCACATAGCTCTCGCTTTGGCTGAGAGTATCTCTGCTGTCTTTCGTCTAATAATATGGACCCAAACTTCACATAATGTATTAGCTTAGTGTCTTCTTCATCTCTCTGATATATGTAGTATCCCACCGCCCTCCATGAAGTATCCACGGCGACTACTATGGGTTGTTTACTCGGAAATTCGGGGTTCCTGGTAGGGAAACAGCACTGAATCGCATCTTTCAGCTCTTGTTTGTGCCTTCCTTTTGTTTTCTCCCCATTCAAACTCTTGTCCCTTCTTAAGCTTTTCATATAGAGGTGCGGCAATGGCTATGAACTTCGGGATATGATTCCTACAGCGCGTAGCTGTTCCTAGAAAGCCCCTTAGTTCCGAGACATTCTCGCAATCCCCCCATCTCAAAATCTTCCCAATTGTGTCTGTGGCAGGCAACCGTCCTTTATAAGAGCACTCAAAACCTACTACGGTGATTTCATCAGCGCAGATAGTCATCTTAGGCCCAGAGAAGGTTCCTCCTACGTATTTCGTCCTCTGTAGGATCCTATTGACTGTCTGCATGTGTTCCCATACAAATTTTCGGATCCCTGGGTTCTCTTTCAACGTCTCTTCAGTGCCATCTGGCAGCTCATATCTAGTTTTCGGTCCTCCGATGGGTACATCATCTATGTACGGCATCGTGTACTCTGGTATCTCATTTGCTAGGATCGCCGTTACATCCTCATGGAATATAGGCACCGAATTTGTCCATCCCAAGGGTAGCGTCACTAAGCGTAGCGCTCCAAAGGGTGTCTGGAACGTTGTCAAGTCCCGAGACGACTCAGCTAACAATCGCTCATCATATCCAACATACAGATCCAGAATGCCTCCACAGGCTCGTCCTGCAAAGTGCATTGCTAAATCTTCCGTCGCTGGCGGCAGCCCTGAATGCGCTATGGTCGCTCTGTTCAGCGGCTCCAAGCTGTGTACGATTCTCAAGCTTTTTCCATCTTTCTTCACTACACAGAACCATCTCGATCTATATGATAAATTCGACGGCCCATAGACACCCGCACTAACCTTCCTCTTCATGATAGGACAGACTTCATCATAGATCGCTGGCGGAATCGGAATGGGCTTCTCAACCCACGGAGTATGCTCTACCGTCGGTACCTCGATCGGCGGGAGGAAATCCTCCCTAAAACATCCCCTCTCCTCATCTGTCCACGCGAACGCCTTTTCGTGAACCATCATGATATGGTGCATCAGTTGTCTTTCTTCTGGCCATAAGGAATCTCCTGAGTGGGCCTCGTCTAGCTTAAGCTTACGCTCCTCGGTGTATCTGCCTGTTGGGGCAAACTCAGGGGGATGCGTGTTAAGCTTAACCATTTCTGCCAGTGGGTCCCCTTTTATTTCTCGTTTTATCCTAAATCTCTCCGGTAACTCGCCCAACACCGGCCTCACTTTTAAGGCGACTGGTTTATATTTCTTCCCAGCCAAGCATTGTACGGTATCCTCGTCATCTTCTTCAGTTTCGACGATAGTTATTCCCTGAATCTCGGTACCCTGAGCGTTGGCGATGCGTCCTAGACACAATAACGCCGTTGCTTTATCTTCTTGTGGGAAGTCCTCGTCGCGTATGACTCGGCCAATGAACATTAGCTGTAGCTCGGCCTCTGAGAAGCTTCCTTTTGCTAAGCTTGGTGTTTGCGCGACGACTGGACCCTTTTCATCATCATAGTCTATTATACAAGCCACCTCTCCTTGTTCCTCAGTCAATTCATCGAGGTTTCTTGGAAATTTTGACTGTTTTCTCTAAGCTTAGGAGGATTACACACTCCCCGAGCATAAGTTGGTAACACAGCCCTTTCTCTGGTATTTGGGTCCGTAACAACCAAGGTTTGCTCGCCACTGGCGCTATTCCTGACTTCGCTAGCCGTCATTACATCAAACGGTTGGCCCAGCAATATTCGATAAGCAGGGTTGCGAACGATGTGTACTTGCAAATAGATCGTGACTCTCCCGCAGGTGAAGCCCACATTCTTCGCTAGGCCACAAGTCTTCTCAACCTGTCCATTCGCGCTCTGCAAATTGATCGTGGTATCTGGGTCCCAAGAGACTTGACACGCAATCGCCGCCTCCTGACTCATGGATACGATCTGCGACCCATTATCAAGGCCTCTCCCTGTCGAATCCCATTTATCAGAGTCGGAACTACTCTCAACGGTTCGAATTCTTTGGCAATAAACACCTGCCGTCCCCTGTCTCGTCTGGGAAGTGATTCCAGGTACTGCATGATTGGATCCTGAGCTACCCATGCTTGGGTTGCCGAGCCTTCTCGGAGCACCGTATCATACTTCAGAGGGCCGTCTGCCAGCTCCGTTATCATGACCTGTACCGGTCCACTATTAATCTCTATGTCTTCTGTGTCGTCGTCCGGGGGCCCAACTCCTGCTATTAAGCTTTGACTTGTGGGTACCCTTTTTCTCAGAATTCGCTCACTGTAAGCGATTCTGTATAGCGGTGATAATGCTAAGAGTTCCCCATGCGATATTGAGGCTTCTCGCTTCAATACCCTGCTGAGTACCTCCTCAACATCAACGTTCTTCTCTATAGGGGCCTGGTGCTTATACGCGGGCTCCTTTTAGAGGGTTCCATCCTTCTGACGGGCAGCGGTGGTACCTCGACGACAGGGCGCAGTGGTTTAACATTTTTGTATGGTAGCTCCCCTGCCTCTGCACGCGTTGGTTTCTCCGTTGTCTGTTCTATTTCCTCATTCTCTGATTCTTCTGATCGCTCGGAATCTGACGAGTCCTCAGGAGTCTGTCCTCTGGCGAAGGCGACCTTCTTCTTCAGAGCCGGCTCCTTCCTCGAACCCTTTAGAAACCCGACTCCGAGTTCCAAGTCTTCGCGCCACTTCTGGTGTCCAAATACTGGCTTGCCGAGGGTTTACCACCCGTCAAACCACTAAGCTTAGTCTGTATCTGGGCCAATTGTTCGGCCAAAGAATGTATCTCGACATTATCATCCTTTTTGGTCATAAGCTTAAACTTTGGGACACTCCCAGCGTTAATGGCTGCTGTCTCCAACATTTCCATGCGTTGTTTCAGACGGCGGATCTCTTCCTCCGCTGGTGACCTTTGGTTTTCTGACCTCGGGAACGCTCTCTGCGCAAACACCGCTGGCCCTGGTACTTGTGGTATCTCAGGTCCAACCTCCGGAAGTTCTGGTATCTGAACGAAGAGTTGTCCCTTTGTCGCGTAGTACTTCGCCACTTTCTCTTTAATGGGCCCTTCTCCTCGAGGGATATTCGAGCCGTCTCCCATATATATTTTATTCCCTTCGACTCTAATTCGGCCGGCTTGTTTATCCGCCTCCATGTCCGGGCAGAATAGCCAGCTATGGCCTAATAACCAGCAGTAGAAACACTTTCGATCGGACAGCGACCCTGCCGGCCCACTCCCGGTGTTCCTCTGAGTATGATTATGGCCGAAATGGCTATGTCCGTCCTTTGCCAAACTCTCTAGGTATGATTTCAAGGTATGCCCCTGGATATTCATGAGGTCCTTAAGCTCAGTGAGACCGCCTGCCATCTGCGAAACTTCATCCTGGAATTTCTGCTTTAGGCTTTGCAGCTCTCGCTTCGCTACAGGGTCGTAAGTCCCTGTTCCAGACGTCGCGGGTTACGTGCCTTTATCATCCTCTCCACAGTCCCTGTTAAATCTCCCGTCTTCCATATAGCTGCAAGGCGTAAAAAGAAGGCAAAATCTAGTCAACCACAGCCTGGCCTTCGCGTCCAGGCCGCCATTCGCGACCCGTCTGCCCTTCAATTGCAGCCTCGCAGGCGCCCGGGCCAAGGCTCTAAGCGCTGAGCTTTGGGTTTGTGCTCAAGAGGAAGCTGGGGGCGGTGGATTCTGGTGTGACACTTGTACCTTAACGTTAGATCACCATACCCAGTATCCTAAGCCCAACTATCAACCTATTCGTGCTCCAATTGACCCAAGCAATAAGACACGCTAAAATTGAGCATTCTGATCCCTGAATCACAACAGCCTCCTACAGGAACAACGTACCTGGATCCAAAGGTCGTTCAAGAACACCAGGATGATCGCTTGAACCATAAGGGCCTCGCTGGCGGATATGAACCCCAAATTCTCATTGCGCTGGCAGCTGGAGCAATTCTCCATTGACGATTTACAATGCAGATAGACTAGCAACCTGCAAAGCATGCACGAATGGCTGCACTCCCCTCCCTTTGCCACCTAGACTCAGATGGAGCAGCATTCTTCCCTCATCGCGCGCTATTGCCATCAATGCGCCTCTGATCTCACACGCCAGTGCAGCCCAAGTGTCCACGCATTTCCAGATAGAATGCAAGTTTCAACATACATTCCATAAGGATATGGTATTGGCAGGCATGGATGGATGGTACTACCGTTGACTATTTCTGATACTATGGGAGCGACTACACACCCCCAATATGGCAGGCGTGCAACCACACACCCCCGATATGGCAGGCGTGCAACCACACACCCCCGATACGGCAGGCGTGCAACCACACACCCCCGATACGGCAGGCGTGCAACCACACACCCCCCATATGGCAGGCGCGTACACATTGACACGTACCTCGGCGCATTCCGCATATTATTATTCACTGCGCCAGCGAACTGATACGACAAATGGAGTGTTGAAATAGTATTTTATTTATAACCTGAGCATGAACTTGATAAACCACATAACATATCAAATACATATCATACAGAATATTCTGGTATGTCAAATGGGATATCAGATTTTTTTTGTTTGAGTTATCAAATATAATTATACTCTCAATAATGCAAGCGGCATATCAAATCCTTATCGGGATCAGGTTTAAGGTATATACAAAAAAAACCAGCTTGACTAGTGTTTCTAAAATGGATAGGTACTGAAACACACACATTTCGGCAATCCCACCGTTAGAGCCATGATATGGTTTTGGTAGGCCTGAAGCGGTATTAAAATAAAATTGTGACAAAACGTCACTGTATATTCAGAATAACGTCATGGAAAGGTACAAGGAGTATCGAATGCACGGTCTCACTATGTGGTAAATACCCCACCAGAACTGCTCGGCGCTGAAGTCATAAATTCTGGAGTTAGTTTCGATAGCACGCTCACAGCGCCGGCTCAATCAAGTGGTTACAGTAAACGGACAGTAGCGGTATCCATGCCGGCGAACATGAATTTGAGCGAGGCTCTAGGAGATACATTAGCGTGGCTGGAGAAGTGACGTTGATAAGACCACTACCTGGGCAATAGCATCCTGGCAAGCGATACACTACAAAGGCAGGTAGGGTCAGGTTGGATGCAATGCAAGGACGGGGGAGATATACTCATCCGGCCTGGGCTCAAGCTAGCTAACGCCACGCTGGATGTCCTGGCCATTTCCGAGATTCTGTGCAATTCGGTGGTAATCACTCGGATTCGTCGCGATTCGCGGGGTGAATGTCGATCGCGTACTACACAAATGATACATGAATTGTTGAGCTAGGAGTGTGCTTACCTGGAGCAGGTCCGAGCCATTTCCAACTGTGACGGAGAACAAATTGCTGGGTATCCTCGCCCAGGAATGCCTTGTCTGATGGGTTGTTGACACATTTAGCGCATGCTCACTCAGAGCACGACATCAGGGAAACTCACAACCTCCGTTCCCCTTCTCTTCGTCAGACCAAAATGGCGGGCACGGCTGGGATTCCATATACGTTATCTAAAGGGAATCTATCTGAAAGATCGACGAGGGTCAGTTAATCTTACCCCCACAGGAAATGAAACATTGTACTTACCTACCAAATAGCCTTCGGATTTCGGCCAACGGATGTACCCTTCTCTCCCCGTCATGGTCAGTAACGATCATACCGCCAATGCAAAACTGTCTCTGCTGCCCAGGCGATTAGATTTTTACGCTGGTCCCAGGAACCTAGAACTTACCACTCCAGCAATCCTCCTAGACATATAGTCGTACCGCTGGAAAGTTGCTTTAATCCAGCGACGATTTATGTGAACTTCCACGCGGTGTCTGCGCTGGAACAGTTCCGTGAGTATGTATTACGATGGGATACCGAACGGTTACCTACCTTGAACGGTCTGGGGTGATATTCAACAGGCCTCCTGGAAATACGCCGAGCCATCGTGGTTGGGTGGTGAGAGATGAGAGCGAGAGGGTGAGAGGCGAGAGGCGAGAGGAAAGAGGTGAGAGGCGAGAGGTAAGGATCGAACGAAGTCTCCTAACGATTGACTTACGAGTCCATGCCAGCCGTTTGTCTACACATGGCTGGAGGTCCTTTACATTTGAGAGACACAATTACCTACTGCAACAATTAACCACGAATAAGTTATTTGGTTTGTCCCATATTTGCCGGTCAACACATAACATGTTGACTCATTCCCCAACAGGTCAAATGGAAGGAACGATGTCCCCGGGGTGGCTCTGATACGTTTAGCCTGGGGTGCAGGCCTCATCAATGTGGTTTTTGATCATGAGCTTGAAATGACAGGGGGAAGACGTTTAACAAGCACATTCCTCCTCATTGAGCCCTACGAACCGGCAGTCCATGATGCTGACAATGAAACACGCATGCACCCATGGGTGTTTCATCGGGATGCAGGGTTTTCATCCGTACTGGGTCAACTTTTTCGCAAACAAGTCACACAACTTATTCTCGCACATGTGGATCAGATTCTTGGTCATTTTGGTCATGCATTGACCGACTACTGTGACGGCTCCAGACATGAACTTCCAATAGTTGAGAGGTCGAGGCAAAATGAAACGAAACAGTGAGAGAGAGAGAAAGAGAGAAAGGACTTCTCAGGCGATGTAAAATTGTTAATTAACTGAAGTCCCCACAGACTACATACACCTTGTATATCCTAGAGACGGTGGAGGTCGCGTTGAAAGAATAAAAACTGGGGTGTTATTGCCCCACCCGCGTTTCTGTTTTCACATAATCTGGCCAGCTGGTCCAGTTGGATCATCTTCGCACTTTCCACAAAGAACCCTTCTCCATTGTCATGTTCATTGTCTGGTGCCATCAATGCGCTGGCCGTCGCCACTTCCCGATTTGGTGCCTCCGCAGTTCCAAAATTCGCTGGGGCCAGTCCTTAGTCAAAGGGGACTCTAAGTGGGCCATTCTCCAGGTTGTCCTGGGAATCATCACTTTCAGAGTGATCAGAGTCGTAGTTAAAGTTTGTCTCGATGGTGAGGTGTTCCATTTCAGATGGGGGGAGAAAGGTCGTTTGGGTAAAATGCAAGCAAAGGAAGATGAGGTTGCGAGGGGACTCAGACGTTGGATCGAAGCCTGCTTATTCTTGTTGGACTAGAATTCATTTCAACCCCCGGCCATGTACGTGTACATCCGCATTGCTCTATTCACAGACTAGCAACGGGCGACCGAATAGTCTAGGACAATTGATTGGAACGCCGCGCCTCAAGGTTGAGCAGGTGCTGTTGAAGGTGCGGAGCCCGGGTCGCGACCCTCGAAAACCGAGCCTAAAGGGTAGAGCGGGGAATCGGGAGACAAAGAAAGAAAAGAAAGATAAAAAAAAAGAGCACATACATTTTGTGGGTGCCCGTCATGGAGCTGATGTGCGCACAAGCGGAAGTGGAAGCCGGAGGTGATGGGCACAATGCAGATCTCAATACACATTGGGACTAGCTAAGGGAGGGTAGAAGCTTGTGATTCCATTGCTAGCAGGTGTCTGGCCTTCTCAGTTGGGCTAGGTAAAACTAATTATTGCCTTGGCAGATTTGGGTGCAAAGCTTGGCCATTCAATCCAGTTGACCTGCCCTAAAGTCTTTATCAACTTGAATGCTGAATCCCTAATCAATTCATATGTACAAGAAAACACCAAGTCCTTTTTTCATACATCAGGTACAAACCAAGTAGCCGAAGTGCAAGAGGTCAACAAGCCAAAAAATATGCATCAAAAAGTGGGTGTAAAATTCTCAGACTCCGGAGTGAGATGCGCTGGTGCAGCGCTCAGGAATTTTTGAAAGATAAAACACTTGAAAAATCAATCCAATTGTGTCCCAAACACCCATAGACATCCTCCTGTATCCAACCTGCCTAGAAAAGTCCTGGGAAAGGTGAGAGCAAATAAGAACCAGACAGAAACATACCCTAGACTGGAGCTTGAATCCACCCACTGCGCATGTGGAAGGATCCAAGCCCCAGCGCTGTCGTGAGAACTGAGCAGACAGAGAGCCCGGGAAAGAGCGCCGAGGTGGCAGATGGGACAGAAGGCAAAGGGGCTTAGAGCTCGGCACGACGATGCACCAAAAGTTTTAATAGCAATAGCAATACAATGACCCTGCAAGGTTTCCCACGCACTGGCCAATTTTCCCACTCAGTCGGAAAAGCAAAGAAGGGCAGGTCGCACAGGATGGGGAGGTGGCGAGGCCTTGGGCCTGAGGGGATGCTGAAGGAGGCACACCGGACGCAGGTAGATCTTCCACTCTTGCCATATCCGGGATGAGTGCCCACCCCTCTCGTAAATTACGATAAATTAAGAACTCCTCAACACAGGCTACAATTAATTATTGGGGGCTCTGCCATAATCCCAGCAAGTTTCTGAGGGTCGTTGGAGAGGTAAGCTATAGGTGCCTGGAGTTGGCATAAATATCTAACTGCCTGGGCAGCGGACGGTTTGGTTTTTACTGACCATGGTGAAGAGCGAGCGACTCTTCAGTACGTGAGAGGTGCTGAAACGAAACAAAAACCGAAACCGAAGTGGTTTGCGAGACGTGAATGAATATTAAAAAGGGAGAAATTTTACCCCATGGTGACACTTGGGGAAAGGAATGGAAATGGAGAGAAATGAAAGAAACAGAGGCGGAATGGGGATGTTGTCGAAACGGTGCTGCCTGCGTTAATACGCACTCCGAGACTTTTGATCTGAGGTTTTGATCCGAGTTATCAGGTTCGGGTTCCGAGTCCTGCGAGAGGTGGCATAAGGCGGTCGTTGCAGGCGTAGCCACCTGCCCACCTCCACAGTTGGCCACTCTAACCCCCCCCTATTGGCCGACTTGGTCGGACGTCGGTCCCACCCGACTAAGCGATATTCCTCTCGGAATGGCGGAGCTGCTCGTTGATGATGATTCTGTATCATGTTACCTGCAGACTTCAGAGAAACAGCAAGGCACAGAAATCGAGTTTGCATCTCATTGGCTTCACTCACCTGCTTCCTGGTTGAGGGCTTCCACTCCCCGTTGAAAAGGTAGAAACGTTCGTGGGTTTTTAATAGAGATAGGGTGCTTGTTTTCACTAAGCTTAGCTGAAATTCGATAAGCTTAAGCTAATACAAAGGGTATGAGATAGAGAGTGAACAGTTTCGTCTTTTGGGGTGTTCTGGGGGTGCGTTCTGACAGCGAAATTTAAGAGAGTAAAGTTTTAGAGGCTAACGAACAGCCGTTGAAGTTATCTTAGCTGTACAGTGCAACAGTGAAAGGACAATCCCTGTCAATTCAAAGCACGGGGTCTCTGGTCTCCGTCTCTGTCTCTGGGTTGGTCAACGTTGGAAGTTCCGTTCCGTGGTCCGGTCATCATTATTGGACTCGTTATAGGCGTAATACACCTGCGACAGCCGCTAGTTACATTCGCTATGTTCGAACACATCCGAGTTCATCAGAAAACTGCTCATAGGGTCCCTTGATGCGACCGGAGTGTACTTGATAGGCTATGTAGAGTCCTGAATCCCTCTGGAAAGCATTCTGGTAGCTTGGTTCACTAAGCTTAGTGATAATGAACTGGTTTGAACACTTCTGAGGCTCAAATATCCTCAATTCGGTCAAACTGGCTACTACGGGACATAGTCCCAATCTTCTATAGAGTTCCTTAATGACATAGCCAATGATTCTATGTAGAGAATTGTTCCAGAGTGCGGAATTCATTCATGTATGAGCGTGAAATCGGTGTATCACTGTTATAGGTCCGAGACCATTGACGCCAACTCTAGTAGAAACCATTCATTTGTCTATATTGAAACATCTAAAAAGTAGGTAGAAAGGAAAATACAGCAGCGGTCTCCTAGGTTTGTACCTTTATACACAATATTATTTCTATGTTTCTTACACCGAAATGGAGAAGAAAATGAGAGGTCCTTAAGCTAAGTCAAATCTGGGAAATGACGAACATGAAGATAAACGGGGCGGTGTGCGAGGCGCAGAGAAATCTGTAAAGACAGAGAAATGAGGCTATCGACGAAACAGAGAAATCGTCGAACAATACCTGTCCCTTTGGCATGGGCGCTCTGTACAGATGATCCCTGACTAACGCTCCTGTACCGGAACAGTCGTGGGGGGAGAGTGCTCTCCGATGACCAGACTTGAAGGGCCTTGATGCCCTCCATGGGGACTGGCCCAGATATCGTCTGGTTTGGTGCAAATGACGAGGGTTCGTGACTATGTGGAATGTACACGCCTTCCATATTGGGAATACGTGGAATGTACACGCCTTCCATATTGGGAATACGCGGACACTCTCCGTCAACAGGTAGCGGTTAACCCGTAACTTGTAATGCCTGCTATATCTGGAATGCGTGGTTACACCCACGATATCAGCAGTGCACATCAACGGGCAGGGGTGCCTGTACACACCTGCTGCATCCCAGCAACATCAGGATTCACGAGCGCGCCACCAATGGGAGGTGGTACCCGTACACACTTGCCGCATTTGGAATGCGTCGACACTTCCCACGATGAAAGTACGCATCAATGGGGAAGGCGGTACCTGTACACGCCTGCCACATTGGGAATATGTGGACACTCCCCACGTCCGGTGATGCATGAACACATGCACTGTACTGACCTGTGTGTGGCAATCACCAAGGGACGATGCACCGAGGACGATGGTGGGTTGGGCCTTGGAACATGAGCGCTCCAAGGCTCTTGATCCGATGTTTGTCCCTGCATTCTTCATCAGGTTGAAGAGTGACAGGCTTCTCCTTATGTTGCATAATTGAAATGCCAAATGGTTCAGGGGAAGATTGGAACAGGTGCTGTAAGTTTTCCCCCCAATCGTGCTCAGAGCAAGCATGGGCTGAATATGCGATGGCTACCCCAACAGGCGGCGCACTCCCAGAGTGCTCCCAAGCAAGAACAGTTGAAGAAGGCACAACCTACGACCTTTTGACCTTGACACTAGGTGTGCGAATGGCCACCACCCTGTGGGAATAATAATGGCTGTGGGAATGACCTGCAACCCCGTGGGAACAACCTGAGCGACCTAGATGCCCATTGGGGAATCCACCTGCAATTCATCAGGACTGGGTTTTTTGAGTGCAGTGTGAAGAGTCATGAGGAGTATGATCAACAGCCATAGACTTGACTTTCCAAGAGTGTGGCATTTTTGAGTGCAAAGTGTGATGAGCTGTAAGAGGTGTATAATTAATGGCCGCGGACTTGACTTTCCAAGAGTGCGGCATTCTTAAGTGCAGAGTGTGAAGAGTTGTGGGGGCGTATAACTAACAGCTGCAGAATTGACTTGCCGAAAGCATGGTATTTTTGAACCCAAACTGCTCTCCTTAGATATTTGTAAAGGATGGCATTGTAATTGCCAGAGTTGACTTTCTGAAAACACAGCATATAAATTTTAAGGGCACTGTCTAGGTTCATTTGAAAGAAGTAAAGAGGTGAGGAATTACTGATCCAAGTGTCCACAACTTCCTTTTATGGAAACTGTGGACCTTGGAGATCAGTCATGGAGGGGTGGTCAGTTTGGCTACATGAGCAACCAGGTAACTATTCCTATGGTAGGTTTTTATTGGGTCCAAGGATAAATATGTGAGGAGTAGATTCAGGGGTTAGAATTGATATTCCAAAAGTGCAGGATGCATGTCAATAATGGCCGCGGAATTGACATTCCAAAAGCGCGGCATGCGTAAAGGAGCAGGAGGGATGTAAATTATAATGGCCGCGGAGTTGGATTTCCAAGAGTGCGGCAATATATGGGAATATAGGCCGCGGACTAGAAAATGCTAGTGCGCGGTATATAATTTCAAGCAATATCTACAAGCTGGAGGCTCTAAAATGAAGGTTCTAAACACTTGAAATTTGGAAAATCCTAGCCTGAGAGAGGGTCTAACCTGTACCTCTTCAACAAAAAGGGTATATAAATGAAAATGAGAGTGTTGCTTTTGATCGTTGTATTGTGTACGTGCATAAATGCGTAAAATTGCTTTGGGTAGATGACAGCTGGCAGTCATCGATTGCTGCTTTATTTCTGGGGAACAAGCTTGACGCAGGTGTAAAGGTTGCTACCCGGTTGCTCGTGTAGGCGAGCCATCCACCTCTCCATGGGAATTGGAAATGGATTTTCCAGCAGTCCGACCGTGCTGGATTGCGTTGGCTCTATTCTGCGGGGAACGCTAGGTGATCTGCTCTTCTGTTGCTTGGTTTTATTTTTTGGGAGGATTGTGTTTGAGGGAATAGATGCATTCTTTGTCCACAGCGTGCTGGGCACCCTGGCTGGCTTGTTACTGTTCCCAGGCATCAGTTTAAAGATACTAGTTACCTGTTTCACCCGCTACTGCCAGTGCGTTTATGCACTCCAGAGGCTCCAGATCACTCCCAACCGGGTGGAACACTGTCCTTTGCTGTGCCAGCCTATCTTCTGTTTTACACAGGGGCGTTCTCCCAAGACATAACCCTTTGGGCTGAATCTCACTCGCCGCCAGGCTGTTCCCCTATTTGTTAAGAGTAAACATGCCCCAAAGACCCCATGCCTGGCACTACTACCGCCATCAGATGCTATTCAGAAGGTAATCGTTGGCTACTATCTGAGTGGCTGACTTGGCATTCTATCCATTCTTGCCGGTCACCTTGACTTCTCTCCTTTTTTGGTAAGTAATCGCTTGCTGTGGGATGTTCCACGTGACCAAGTAATGCACCTAGAAACCCCCGCAACTGCTATACACGTGAGTCTGTTTTTTGTGTGCAATTGATGGCGAGCGGCGAGGTGCGACAATTGAGCAACATATATGTGCATTCGCCGGCCATCCAGCACTTGAGTACTACATTGTTAAGCATCAGCGCCACAATCGAGGATTGCTGCAGGCCAGCACGGGAAAGTTGGTGGCAGCATTGAGCATGTTCCCTGGGGAACCTATCTCAATGTTCCATGGGCCCCAAAAATAAAGTGTCAATTGATGACTGCCTTCTGTGCTAACAGTCACTCCCACACCAGTGAATAGGCACACAAACCAATACCAAGTGCAAAGTTTGTATATATTTTGGGACACAGGAGCTATGAACACTTTCCTCCAGCTAACTCATCCAAAGTATGATACAAACCCAACCCCAGCTGCCACCGCGTGTGCTTTTCTTGCTGCAGCTCCTTGTATCTCACAGGATCCACTGCCTGCAGCGTCTTCTCAAGCATAAAGCCAGCGTCAACCCATCGAAAGAGACCTCCTGGACAGAACAGAGTAAATGAAGCACGTGCTTCATTTACCCCAACCGGAACGTTTGCATGTGTAATGGTAGCTGAAGGAATGAGAATAACAGAGTGGGGGGGAAACTCAATCACCAATTTTGGTTCATCAAGAACCAGATGACCACCCTTGGTTGGGTCAAAATCACCAAGGGCTTGCACCGAGCACCATCCAAATGGACAATTCATTTGGTCCCGGTGCCGCTGGCAGTAGGCCCGAGGACCAAAGTTGATAGCCACACGTGGGAAAACACATTCAGGGAAAATACGACGTAGGCTGCCTTTGGAATTGGGGTGGTTGAACAAGGCAGTCAATCGGGTGTGGTAGTAGTGATATAACCGTGGTGACCAAATTGCTACGCAGACTATAGCTCTGGATTAGCATGGGAGGAAAATGAAAACAGCATGCAACCTACTGCTTGCAAACTTAGCCATGTCTTGCAAATCAGGGTTTGCCAATAGCCTGTCCTCCAGATCGCGATTTGCCCTGAGGTTGTGAGGGCAAGGTGACCCCTGGCCATGGGTCACTCCAAGGTTAAGAGCGGGGAAGGCCCCGCGGCCATGGACAAGCTCGTCCTCTGTAAAAGGGGCATGCATACTGGTCTCGGAAAGGGTGGCATATGCTGTTTTGCAGGTGGTGGTCCAGGCTTCATGTGGTGGTTGGCCAGCCAGAACAGCGAAAATTCGGCCCTCCTGATTTCGAATAGGCCGGGGAGTGCTTTGAGAATTTGAGCCAAAGGCACAGTATAAAGAATACCTACTCACCGGCCATTCCAGGCAATATACCTATAGTTATCATTAATCAAAGCCTCTAGGGTTAGAGGGCATGGCTCCATATTTGCGGGTAGTTTGCGTTTAGCGGCAGCCCGGTACCCACAGCTGGAAACAGGCAGAGAGTCGATTTGAAGCTGTGTATCCACTGCCAAGCTTGTACTTGCCAAGGTTTGGCGTATTTTTGGTGATATGGCATGGCCCTCACGGGCAGCTTTTTCGCGGCGTTTATAAAGGCGGAGTTTGTGGGAGTGGGAAAGCCTCGCTGGGCCAGAAGAGGGATCCCGGGGACCATTGGAGGCCCCGGGCAGGGGTAATGGCCTGTGCATGCCAGGATGGTCCTCAGAAGTGCTAGGTGGGGGTGGGGGGTTGCCCCTGCGACGCCGGTAGCGCCGTTTACTGGTGAGATGGGAGGGAAGCAAGTCAGAGGCTGGCTGCTCGGCCATCGAGGCAGGAGTGGGCCCTTTGCCATCCAAGGTGGGAGGCTCCGTGGTGTCTTGGGGCTCGGCATCATCTTCTTCGGCTAGAACTGCGGCGTGAAGTAGCAAAGGTAATGAAAAGTTGCCGCATACATTGACGGGCTCGAGCATTGGAACGGAGGGGACAGTACCCAAATCGAATTCCGATTGCAGCGTGTTTGGGGCATTCCCCATCGGAGTACAGCCTCCAGCGTTGCCAGCAGTAGAAGGTGATGTGGACATTGGGGAAGAGAGGGTGCCATCCAAGTCAAGCTCCGGCTGCGGTGCTGAAGGAGCGTTCCCCATTGGAGTACAGCCCCCAGCATTGCCAGCAGTAGAAGGTGATGTGGACATTGGGGAAGAGAGGGTGCCATCCAAGTCAAGCTCCGGCTGCGGTGCTGAAGGAGCGTTCCCCATCGGAGTACAGCTCCCAGTGTTGCCAGCAGCAGAACGCAGCATGGGCTGCTGTGTTGTAGGTCTAAAGTTGGCCTTTCGCAAATTTTTGTGACGCCTCACGTGAGATGCTGAAGGCAAACCCTAACCCGGAAAATTGGTCATTCTGGGGGGCTCATAAGGGCCCACTGATTGATTCCCTTGGAATGGCGAAGCTGCCCCTGGACGAAATTCGGTTGTTCTGAGGAGGATCACTAGGGCCCAGCAATTTCCCTCAGGGCGACCAAATTTCCCAGCTCGATGCCCCTTTTATTTGCACCAAGCAAGTAGAACGCAGCTGCACTCAGCCAGGCCGGCAATGCTTGCCCCTAGTCCGACGGTCCATCTCTCCCACCAACCCGGTCCATTTGCTGACTCCTGCCACAGAGTTGACGATCTCCAGCGGGAGCTGATGGCAAATACCATGGCCATGCCCTGCTGTGAATTTGACCGGTTTGCATGCCACAGCCACCAGAGTTGGTCAGAAATGATTTCACGACATATCATGCCTTGGACGCACCTGGGTTCTGAGCAATCGCTTCATTCGATTTCTAGCCATTGCTCCAAACCAATATTCAACCCGCAGCCCCGCCATTCGTGCAGCATACCAACCCACAACAGCGAACGCCAATCCACCGGCTGCACTAGAAGCAAAACCATGCTTGCGCTAGTGAGGGTCGACGACCATTGCACGGGGCCCAAACACGATGGGTGACTCACACCAGGAATAAATCCCCCTCTTGATTGGCAGAAACCAGAGGGAGCGCAGAACAGGCCCTGCATACAATGCACCCGAGCACCAAAAATCTGGGAACAGAGCAAAGTGCACCCCTTCTCCGTCCTCTGGAAAGGCCGACAGGCCAATTATTGGGCATGAGCAAGATTCCACTGTTCCATATCACTTGGTATGCATATCCCGTCTGTTTTTATCATCACTGGGGCGAGTAAACCAGCAGCTAGCTTTTGTGCGATGTTCGGGAATTTGGTGATGCAAGTGCGACAGCGTCTGTCTGTCGCTGAGGCTTCAACCCAGATTCTGTAGATAGTATAGAGAAATCAGGTAGAAAATAAGCAATTTAAATAAAACTGCTTAACATGTGGACTTGAGATGGTGTGAGGCAATGGGAAGACGTGTTCTGAACGAATTCAGATAGCTGGGACGTCGAGGCGAGGTGAAACAAAGCAAAGCGAGGCGAGATAGAGAGAAAGAGAGAGAGAGAGAGAGAGAGAGAGAAAGACTTCAGATGTGAGTTAAGATTGTGTTCACTGAGGTCCCTTCAGAATACATGCAGTATATATACTCTAGGGACTGTGGAGCTTGTGTATGCTCCGGAAAATTTACAAAGAATATTAAGGAAGCAAGTGGAGAAGGAATAAGGGTGAGGAGGAAGGAATGCACAAGTGAATTGGAAAATACCAACTACCGTTTACCGTTCATTTAGAGTGTCCTAGATTTCCACCATATGCTACGGGCAGTGTTCCTCATTCATTACTGAGGGGCAGAGAATGTAGAGACGAGTCAGGAGGAAGGAGGGGCATATTACTGATCCGGAATCATTTGATCCGAAGGCTACATGTTTCCTTTTTAGGAAAGTTGTCGCACTGGTGCTTCGTCTGAATTTTGTTACGTCCGAAATTCGTTATGGAGAGGTGGTTCACTCGGCTGCACGAGCAGCCGGGCAGCCACCTCTACACTGCTAAGGCCATCCTAAGACCATCAGGGTCTCTGAGCATCTCCAAACTTCAGGTAAATTTTCGTCGACTTGCGCCAGTTGCAGCTGCCCAACATATGCCTCACCTCTTATTCCTCAACCAGAAACCTTTTTGCGTGTTGGAACGTGCAGCGGCTTAGACAGATATTTTAGACACCTTGCCTGCAAGGTGAGATCCCCGGGCAACAGCATAGCACATTTCCCAGCCTTCTTCTCAGCTTCACACGCACGCATGCACATAAGATGATGGAATTTGATACACTGGACGAGAAGCTAGAAAACAAACATCGACCAATTGCAGTGCTAAATTTCGGATGCTAACTGCGCCTTGCTCTGCCATGCAGGGCAATGGTATTCTTCTGTGGCAGCTTCATGGGGTTTTTTGAGCCAGGTTCTGCCCTCCTGCGGCATTGGCTGGAATCCCTCAGACCAGTAAACGGCGTTGATGGATGGGCTAGCCCACTGTCCAGGGACAAACAGGTCCAGGTACTGGCGACATCGGCGTTGACAAGATTCAAAAAACCAATTCTGGGCATCAATGCCTCCTTTCAGCCGATAAATGACTTGGTGAACCCTGTGCTTGTCTGGAATGATTGGCGGTGATCCGGCCACATGCGTCCGCAGCTGAGCGTTCGCTATGACCATGGCCTTCCCTCCCTGGGCCAGGTCATCATAGTGATACACCGCACCCTGCGTATGGTCGTAAAATTGAGTGGTGAAGTGCCGCGGGATTGCAAACGGGCTTGAACTGCCCTCGGAAGAGGTTAACCCAAGGCCCACAAGCTCATATGTGGGAGCTTTTCCCCCGGCCCCCGCCGGATCTTCATCCACCTCATCCACCGTTACTTGCAGTTGGGGAGGAATTTTCCAATCCATCCGGTCCAACTCATCCTCTTGGAGTATCTCCAAAATCAAAATTACTGGGACGGAGACGAGGATGGACCGGATGTCCTCCCGAATCCCATCACACAGGCGGTTTCCTTCCTGCACCCTCCAGCAGGTTTCCCCAAGGCTGATCCTTTGATGGCTTGAGAAACATCGAAACCACAACTCCAGACTCCCCAAATTAGCCTCGTAGTCCGCCTTTGTGAGCTGAATGGTGAACTTGGGCATAGGCCTCCTGTGAACCTCGACGTGCGGGCCACCGCTGGTTGCAGAGCCGGTGCACTTGTGGATCTCCAGATAGAGGGGGAAAAAGTATGGAAGGAGGCGGCTGTCTGGGGGCAGAGTTTGCCCATGCCTGCCGGAGTAAGCTCGACGGAAAAGTCCAGAGAACCAGCCCTGCATTTTTCTTTGTGAGGACGCGGCAGGCAGAGTGAAACAGCATCGGGCTTACAAACATGCTATCAGGCGCAGTAAGAGTAGCCACTTCTCCAGCGGCCTTCAAGCGCTCTCGCACTCCATCACGCTCCTGGCTGAGCAGATCCGAGATGTCGGGACTGCCCAGGTCAAACCCATGTCGATTTTTGAAAGTGGAAAGAACTTGGGAGAGCTCAGAATCCCCGCTAATGCCCCGAAGGGCTGCATTGAACCCCTCCCACTCTTGGGAAATCGCTCGGTAGAGCAGCTCAAGGGATGAATCCAGCCAACAGGAGTTGGCTTTCCAGGGTGTGCACGGAAGCTCTCCCGCGCCTGGGGCACCTGGCGGGGTAATCTGACAGCCTTCTCCTGCTGGCACTTCCTTCTTCTTTACACCCCATTCATGGGCTAGTGCTGGGGTGGCGGTGCTGTCGCCAGTCATTTCTGGACCTTGGGGAGGTCCATCTCCTGCGGATTTCTCGGAAACCTCGTCTTGAGGGGAGAAGCCTGCCACCTCCCACCATGCCTCAGATGCATGCCCATACTGCCGGAGAAGGTCTGTCGACATGGAAGGCAGGGTGTTCACCTCCTGGGCATAGTAAAGTCGGGCTGTTTTGGCGGAGTGTCCCATCTGAGCATGGATTGCGGTCCGTTCATCGTCCACCACGACTTCGGCCCTGCCTCCAAGCAATGTGCGACTTATCTCCACGCAAATCTGCCGGTAGTTTCGAGCACCCATCCCAGGTGCACCGCAGTAGCCAGCCAGAAACTCCTTGAGATACCTCGCTAGCATTTCTGCATCCATCTGCTTGTATCCCTGAACCCACAAACTTTCCTCGTGCAGGAGTGCCGCCTCCTTCCTATCAAGCAGATACGACAGGTTCCTCGCCAGGGGTCGGACAAAGAAGAGATATCGTTCAAAAATTCTGGACACTCCGGGGGAAAGCTTCCTGGGAAGGAAGAACTCACGGCCCAGCACCGTCTCTGACTTTGTTCGCCGAGTGACAAGCCAGAGATCCCGGTGGTCACGGAACATGTTTCGTCCCCTGTTGGAGTTGGCAAACTTGAACTCACAAAATTCCGTCAGCCGGGGTGGTGGGCCAGCGGACAGGAAGGCAAGGAGTGCAAGTTTACGATTGATGGAATCGCACTTGTCCATTACCTGCTGAATCTTCGGCCGATTGGGCAGAAAGGATCCTGGCCCGCGGTTGGAGAGATCTGGCAGGAGAAGTCCAAGCCCTTTGTCGGAAAGATGGAGGTTGGTGAGGAACAGCTCTGCTGCCCTCAATCCTCCCTCTTTCGATGGTTCCAGGATAGAGGTAGTTGAGGCGATCGATGTGGATGATGAGCTGCTAGCTGTGAAGGATAGTTTGCAGTTCTTGACCCAGCTATACTGTCGTGCTTCACAGCGCCAGTCATCGGGAACAAACTCCGGGATGGCTATCTTAGCCTCCCAGCCCCGGAACAGCTCATCTATATCCTCAGCTACCTCCTCGTAAAGTTGCTTCATTCCCTGCCGCCAGAGAGGGAGGTTTAGGGAGACCTCCCGATACGTGATCCACGATCCATCCTCGCTTACCCGGGTCGTGGGTGCCTGATTTGGGGATCTTGCAAGCCGAGTGGCATGCATTTGATACCTGCTGATCGTGTTGAACCGGGAGCTGGCTTCATGCAGCAGATTAGCAGTGGTTTGCCGTAGGACAATCCTAGCGCATTCCCGGGGTCCGTCAGCTACCTTTTTTCGCCATGGAGGAGGGGGGAACTTACCCCTGGAGAGACAATGGCCCATCATCCTGCCTGGACCTTTTGAACTTCCTCATAGACTGGAAAAGGATGGCCCCACGGATATGATACCTAAGCTTTGCGAACAGCTGGGTGGCTTCGTTGGGCATCCTGAAGCTGCCATCCTCCTTGAGGCAATAAATGGCCATGAAACACTCCAGCGGGTCATCCCATCTTGAATGGGAAGCCCCAGCATCGGTGCGGGGATACAGGAAGGGCCGTATGAAGTCATGAAAAAGATCGACCACCTCGATCGGGGAGACTTTTCCGCCCCGGAGCTTTTCCTGCAGCATCCTCGCCCTCTTCTTGTCACCCTTGCTCAGTGGAAAAGCGTAGGTTGGGTGCTGCTTATCCAGGGAGGAGAATATCCCCTGCGCAAACTTCAGAAGAACATCTCCATATGATGCCAGCGAGCTGTCTTCGACTGAACTCCAGCACTTGGTATTCCTGTTTTAGAGACCAAGATCGATGAGCGAGGGGTGCTTTCTATGCATGTGCATGGAATTGGAAATTGGAGCACTTACATCCGGCCATACAGGAGCAACGTCTGGACCTCGAGCCCGCATTTCCCTAGATGCATTTTGATCAGCTTCATATATTGCAGGATCACGTCCGCAAGCTGCTTGGCCTCGGCAGTCTTAGGGGGGGATATGAAGCTCCTCATGGCGGCCACCTTGCGCTTGCAAATGAGGTTGGTATCGTACGTGAGCTCTCCGTGGCCTTCATCCTCCTCATAGTGGATGCCATATCTTTTCCCATCTCCGTTCTTCTTCTTCTTGCCCATGACCTGCGACCCTTGCCTTTTGGGCTTGTCATCGCTG
>JAEBUN010000065.1:0-134139 GCA_023014365.1 Lepiota brunneoincarnata
AAACGGTTCAGTGAGCCGCGGAAGCACTGCCTGTACTTCCATAAGAGCACTCTTCACCTTAGGCCGAAGCACAGGGGTGAGAGACAAAATGGATCGTGGGTGCTCCGGAGAACTCCCCCTAAACTCGTGGCCTAGCAAGGGCCAAAGCGGATAATTAGCCGCAAGAGTGGCAACCCAGAATATCGTTCAGGAGGCCAGCTTCTTAAAATGCAGCCGGAAGGGCAGAAGGCCCGCCAGGGCCTCTGCCCCTCCGGCTGGGGATGTGCGGAACGCACCTATAATCCAGTTAGCAGCTCGCCGCTGCATGGAGTTGAACATCTTGAGGATCCCCTTATTGCGGAAACCCTCGTGATACCACATATGGAACCCATACGTGGCAATAGGCACCATGCAGGACCAGTAGAGGAGGCGCTTCTGGTCAGGAAGCAACCCCCGGGTTGAATTACCAAGCATCCCCATCGCACCAACCATGGAGAAAGCCTTGGTAGAATAGTAGCGGACATGCTCATGGAAACCATCGTAGCGCAGGCCTGGGACCTGGACGCTAATTGCGTCCTGCTCTGCAGATCTTACGAGGTTGTCCATGACACCTTCACCCGGTTCGCACTAGTCGTGGAGCACGACAAGTCTGAGCTTTTCCATTTCTCACGAGATCGTTCCGGTGAGAACCCCCCGGTGGACTTGGGGTTTCCCCCGTTCACCGACGCTACCCCTCTTCAGCCCAAAACCTATTGGAGGTATTTGGGCTTCTATTTCGATCGTGCCCTTACGTTTAAGGAGCATGTTTGCTTCTACTCTACTAAGGCTATCTCCACAGTCAAGGCCATGGGGATGCTTGGTAATTCTGTCCAGGGGCTTCTGCCAGACCAGAAGCGCCTTCTGTATCGGTCGTGCGTGGTTCCTATTGCCACGTACGGCTTTTGCTTGTGGTATTACCAGGGCGCCAGGTGTAAGGGCGCCTTGGACCACCTCCGCCGGATGCAGCGTCGGGCTGCACTCTGGATAACCGGCGCCTTCAGGACGTCGCCCGATGGGGGGGTTGGGGCCATTGCGGGCCTGATCCCCATTCATCTTCATCTCCAGAAGCTGCATGACCGTGCCAAGTTGCGGTACACCACGCTTGCTCCAGGCCACCCCGTTCGTGCCCTCCTTGGCTGGGGCTACAGCGGTGATCTCCGGTCTCACGTCTGGTCCATAGCCAGGCTCCCCCCCCGCGAGTTGATCAAGGTGAGGGGGCCTGTCGTCGACGCTAACCAGCGTCTTGCTGCCCTTGCTGGGCCCTTCGACGCTGTTGCACCGGAGGCCTGGCCAGGGCACCGTCTCTTGGATGTGTACCCGGGCAGGGTCCACTTCCACTCGTACGACCGGGGGGGGGAGGATGCCCTTACGGCCCACATCGCGGCTCTCGACCAGGTTCTGGCCCGGGCACAGGCTGATCCGGAGGTTCTGGTGGCGGCGACGGACGTGAGTCTGCCGCCCCGCCGGGTCCACCAGGCAGTTTTGGCCGCTCAGATTTTCCGGGGGCTGGACTGCGTACACACGGTCCGGCTCCCGGGGGGGAAGGTTACGGCTCCCGAGGCCGAGCTCTTTGCCATCCGGCTGGCAGTGTCCAAGGCAGTTTCTGTCAGGGGCGCCGCCAGTCTCATCTTGTTCACCGACTTGATGGCCTCGGCCAGACGGGCGGTGGACCCGTCGGTGCACTCCGCTCAGGGTCATTCCTTGACGGTCTGTCGCCTTCTCGCCGAGTGGTTTGCCAGGGGTCCGGCCCGCTCAGTCCACTTCTGGGAGGTCCCTTCGCATGCAAAGTGGCCTTTCCACACTCAGGTGCACGACTTCGCTCGGTCGTTGCCTCCCGTTGGGGTAGGGGCTCGTCCCCAGGCCTCGCTTGACTACCTCTGCAAGGAGGAAGTACGGTCGTGTCAGGACCGCTGGATCGATTTGTTCCAGGATCCTGACCATCGCGGGCATGGTTTCCTCCAGCTCGCCAGGGACGACGACCGTCCCCTGCGGCCCACGTATCTCCACGGGGGGGCCTGGATCCCGCACGCTCACTCGGTGTCTGTAATGGCCCGGATAACGCACGCCATTCTTAATCACGCGCCGATAGGGGGCTATCGGAGGCGCTTTTTCCCACAGGAAGACTATTCCTGTCGCTGCAGGTTTCGGGAGGAAACTCGTGAGCACGTGTTCCAGAACTGCCCTAGGCACTCCATGGCGGGGGTCCCGGCTACGGTCGAGGCTCTCATTGCTTTCCTCGAGGCGTCCCCGACCACGTTCGCGTTCGCTGAGAGGGCCGGGCCCCCCCCAGGGGGTATTGGCTAGTGGCTCTGCCCGGCACCTGGTTGGGTCCGGGCCGGGGCATTGGTTATTCCCCTGCTGCCTCCGGGCGGCGTGTAGGGATTTGCGTAGGAATTGACCCCTAACCCCCGATAAGGGGGGGGACCTTGTCTCGGCTTTGTTCCCGCGCCGCACGCTGGGCGGCAGCTGTCTTCCCGCCTCCATTCGTTCGGGGCGGCTTCGTCCTGGGCATGGGGAAATACATGCCCGCATCCGCGGTTACGCGTTGTATGTACAGATACCCTGTAGCTTACGGCTCGGGTTGTACCATAGTTAGTAGCTGCACATGGCCTCCCTACGCGGCCCGCGTTATAAATTGGAGATTTAAAAAAAAAAAAAAAAAAAAAAGACATGCTCATGGAAGGTGAGAGCACAGTTGAAATAGAAACCCAAGTACTGCCAAAACAGCTTAGGCCTCAAAGGGGTATCTCCCATGTACGGATGGAAGCCCAAGTCAATAGGCGGGTTGGCGTCCCTCGGGTTGTGAGAGACGTGAAAGACCTCAGACTTGGTATGCTCAAGTGTGAGGCCGAAGGAGTCAAAGAGCCCATGCACGCAGTGATAAGCTGCCTGCAAGGCAGTTACATTGTCCTCCCAAGTTTTGGTCTGGACTATAAGGATCCCATTATTAACATATGAGAGTATGTCAACACTGAGGCCAGGGGTCCTCTGGTAATAGAGATACACCAGGGGGGCCAAATACAAGGCCAACAAGACTGGGGACAGAGCTGAGCCCTGCCCACGCCCATATCCGCCTGCTTAGGGTCTGACCGGAAGGAGTTCCACAAGTAAGTGGTAGACCTCCTGACCAAGTAGGAGCCGAAGAATTGCACCAACTCTGGTGCAAAACCCAACCGTGCTCACCAATACCTGCCTGAAAGCAGGACACTGGCCGGATTATTTCAAGGAGTCTAACTTGGTGATCATACCTAAGCTGGGCAAGCCTTCATACTTTACGCCCAAGGCCTTTAGGCCAATTGTGCTGCTAAACACACTAGGCAAGCTTGTGGAGAAGATGATCTCCAACTGCCTCCAATTTGACTGTGTCAAGTGGGGGGTGTTTCATCCCAACCAGGTTGGCGGTATTTGCCAGAAGTCCACTGAGGATGCCAGGTTGATCCTCACCCATCTCGTTCATGTGGGATGGGCCCCGGGGCTATGGACAAGTGTTGTTGCTTTCGACATTGCTCAGTTCTTTCCTTCGCTGAACCATGAGATGATTCTAGCAGTGCTTTCACAGTCAGGGTTCACTGCTGGAGTTGGTGCAATTCTTTGGCTCCTACCTGGTTGGGAGGTCTACCACTTACCTGTGGAATTCCTTCCAGTCAGGACCTCAGGCAGGCAGATGTGGGTGTGGGGCAGGGCTTGGCTCTGTCTCCTGGTCTTGTCAGTCCTTGTATCTAGCCCTATTGGTGTATTTGTATTACCAAAGGACCTCCGGCCTCGATGTTGACATGCTCTCGTATGTCAATGATGGGATCCCTTATAGTTCAGACCAAGAATTGAGAGGACAACGTCTCTGCCCTGCAGGCAGGCCTACCTACTGCGTGCATGGGCTCTTCAATTCCTTTGGCCTCATGCTTGAGCACACCAAGTCTGAGGTCTTTCACTTCTCTCAAAACCCGAGGGATGCCAACCTGCCCATTTAACTGGACTTCCATCCATACACGGGGTATACCCCTTTGAGACTGAAGCCGTTCTGGCAGCACTTGGGTTTCTATTTCGACCATGCTCTTACCTTCCACAAGCATGTGCGTTACTATTCTACCAAGGCGTTCTCCACAGTTGGTGCGATGGGGATGCTTGGTAATTCAACCCAGGGGCTACTTCCTGACCAGAAGCACTTCTCTTACTAGTCCTGCATGGTTCCTATAGCCACATATGGATTCCGCATGTGGTATTATGAGAGTTTCCATAACAAGGGAATCCTCAAGATGTTCAACTCCATGCAGTGGCGAGCCGCTAATTGGATCATCGGTACATTCCTGCACATCCCCCCCTGGGGGGGCAGAGGCCCTTGCAGGCCTTCTGCCCTTCTGGTTGCATCTCAAGAAGCTGGCTTCCCAAATGATATTCCGTGTTGCCATGCTTGCAGCAAATCATCCACTTCAGCCCTTGCTGGGCCACAAGTTCAGGAGGAGCACTCTGGCGCACCTCCGCTCTATTTTGTCTCTCACCCTGGGACTTCAGCCCAAGGTGAAGAGTGCCCTCATGGAAGTGCAAGATGTGCTTCTACAGCTTACTGAGCCGTTCAGCCCTGTTTGCGGACAAGAACAGGCCAGGTCTCCGACTCTTGGACCGCTTTTCAGAGTGGATCAAGTTTATGCTCTACACTGTTGATCCGGAAGGGGGATTCGAAGCAACGGCATCTCGACAGTTTGCATGCCTCCATTTGGAGGGTGCAGGACTGACCCAGTCATCTGCTTGCATAGCGGCTAGGTGCACACCGGCTGCTGTGTGGGAGACTGCAGGCTGTCTCAGGTGGCTTGCGTGTTTGCAGGCAGGCGCTTGGTCAGGCAGGCCAGGCAGGCTGCGAGGAGGGTTCTGCTCACTGATGCGGAGCTCTACTCTATCTGGTTGGGAGTAGGTATGGTCTTGGATCTTGCTGAAACTGACCACATCTTTATATACACCAGCTCCGTAGGCTCCACCTGCAGACCTGTTGATCCTTCTGTGCATGCAGGCCAGGCTCACTCTCTGGAGGTGTGCTGATCTCTGGATTGCTGGTTGTCTGCCAAGGCCCAGCAGACTGTCACTTTCTGGCAGGTGCCCTCAGGCTCTGTTACAGAACTTCACTCCAATGCTGTTGCGATGGCGAAGGAGCTTCACGTCTCACTGGTGTCCACCCAGCGACTACCATCGATTCCCTTTGTGCTAAGATCACAAGGGGATGCATCGACAAGTGGGTGAACATGTTTTCGCTTGCCCTTGTATTGAGGCAGGAACTTCCTCCCTCTATTGGACTCCTTCAGGAAGCCTCTCCAACCCTCATACCTCTCCGGCGGTACCTGGCTCTGAGAAATCGGTCCCTGAATGTCTGTCACTGGCACAGCGTGGGCAGTCCACACTATACTTGGTCATGCCCCTATAGGGGAGTACCGCTGCCAGATTCCACCCCCAGGAGGATCACTCCTGTCCTTGTGGGTTGCAGCTTGAAACCCGTACTCACATTCTCACCTCCTGTCCTGGAGTACATGTGGTGTGGCGGCTTACCCTGTGACCTCAATGCCCTTCTGGACTTTCTGGAACTGCAATCCTTCCATGTTTGCATTCCTATCCCTGGCTCCAAGGGGTGGGATAACTGGGGAGGGCCTTTGGGTTATTCCCCCCTTGCGGGCTTCGGCCTCGAGGAGCTGATGGTTATTTGCCCCCTGCCCTTTGGGCAGGGTGTAGTGATTTATGGAGAATTGACTCCTAATGCCCCCAGGGGTGGAGACCTGAAGCTCTTAGAGCCTTAGCCTGCAAGGTGCAGGGATTTACAGGGAATTAACCCCTAACCCCCTTTGGGGGGGGGACTTGTTGGTCCCTATCCACCCCTTGTCTGTCGCGCCCTAGTTTCCAGTTGGGGTAGTGAGCTCTTCACCCACAGTGCACTTCTTTATAGAGTGTGGCCTTTCGAGTCAGTGGGACTCTCTTCCCTACCTTTACTGGTAGTTATACCATGTATTAGTTGCTTTGTACATAGCTAGTGCACGTGGACTGCGTTTGAGCACCTATGTTATAAATTGTTGATTTTTTTTAAAAAAAAAAAAAAAAAAAGACCAGCAATGCCCCTAACAGTAACTGCCTTGGACACCACCAGCCTGATGGCGAAAAGCTTGGCCTCGGGAGCTGTGACCTTCCTCCCCGGAAGCCGGACCGCATGGACGCAGTCTAGCCCCTGGAAAACCTGGGCGGCCACAACTACCTGGTGGACCTGGCAGGGTGGCAGACTTCGCGTCCGTCACCACCACCAGAACCCCCTGGATCAGTCTGCACCTGGGCGAGAACCCGGTCGAGAGCTGCGATGTGGGCCGTAAGGGCTGTCCTCTGCCCCTCAGTCGTAAGAGTGGAAATGAACCCTCCCCAGGTACACATCCAAGAGATGGTGCCCTGGCCAAGCCTCCGGTGCAACAGCAGTCGAAGGACCCAGTGAGGGTGGCAAGATGCTGGTTAGCATCGACAACAAGCCTCTTCACCTTGATCAACTTGCAGGGAGGGAGCCTGGCTATAGACCAGACATGGGACCAGAGATCTCCACTGTAGCTCCAGCTGAGGAGGACACGAATGGGGTGGCTTGGTGCAAGTGTGGTATACTGCAACTTGGCACAATCACGAAGCTTTCAGAAATGAAGATGAATGGGGATCAGGCCTGCAATGGCCCCAACCCCCCCTATCAGGTGACGCCCTGAAGGCGCTGGTGATCCAAAGTGCAGCCCAACGCTGCATCCGGCGGAGGTGATCCAAAGCGCCCTTACACCTGGTACCCCAGTAATACCACAAGCAGAAGCCGTACGTGGCAATAGGAAACATGCACGACCAATAAAGAAGGCACTTCTGATCTGGCAGAAGCCCCTGGACGGAGTTACCAAGCATTCCTATAGCCTTGACCATGGAAATAGCCTTGGTAGAGTAGAACCAAACATGCTCCTTAAACGTGAGGGCATGATTAAAATAGAAACCCAAATACCTCCAATAGATCTTGGGCTGAAGGGGGGTAGTGCCAGTGAACAGGGGAAACCCCAAGTCCACCGGGGGATTCTTACTGGACCGATCCCGTGAGAAATGGAAGAGTTCAGACTTGTCGTGCTCCACAACCAGTGCAAATTGAGTGAAGGTGTCATGGACAACCTTGTAAGATCTGCGGAGCAGAACGCAGTTAGCATCCAGGTCCCAGGCCTGCGCCACGATGGTGCCATCATTGACATAGGGCAGGAGTGAGAGGCCCAGCTGAGGAAGCCTCCGCTCGATAATGTACATGGTAGGGAGCCAAGTAGAGGCCGGACAGGACGGATGAGAGAGCAGACCCCTGGCCCACCCCCACCTCCGCCCGGAACAGTTCAGACAGGAAGAAATTCCAGGCATAGTTGGTGAACCTCCCTGTGAGATAAGAATCAAAGAACCGGCTCACACAAGGGGAGAATCCCTGCCAAGCCAGAACCGTGAGAAGCATCCCATGGTTCAGGGATGGGAAGAACTGTGTGATGTCAAAGGCGAGAACACTTGTCTTCAACCCGCGGGCCCACCCGGCACAGACAAGGTGCACTGAGGTAGGCACCAGCATCTTTGGTGGACCACTGAATCTTTTTTTTTTTTTTTTTTTTTGAAATCAACAATTTATAACACTGGTGCTTGAACGCAGTCTGTGTGCACTAGCTACGTACAAAGCAACTAATACATGGTATAACTACCAGTAAAGGTAGGAAAGAGAGTCCCACTGACTCGAAAGGCTACTACTCCATAAAGAAGTGCATGTGGGTGAAGAGCTCGCTGCCCTGATGAAAACTGGGGCGTGACAGATGAGGGGTGGATAGGGCCAACAGGTCCCCCCCCCCTAGGGGGGCTAGAAGTCAATTCTCCGTAAATCCCTACACCCCTGCAGACTAAGGCTCTAAGAGCTTCAGGTAGATTGTCACACCCTGCCCATGGGCAGGGGGCAAATAACCGTTGGCTCCTCGAGGCTGAAGCCCACAAGGGAGGAATAACCCAAAGGCCCTCCCCAGTTATCTAACCCCTTGAGGTCGGGATAGGAACACAAACGCAGTAGGGTTGCATTCCAGAAAGCCTAGAAGGGCATTGAGGTCACGGGGTAAACCGCCACGCTGTGTGTACTCCAGACAGGAGGTGAGAATGTAGGTGTGGGTTTCAAGCTGCAGCCCACAAGGATAGGAGTGATCCTCCTGGGGGTGGAATCTAACGTGGTACTCTCCTATAGGGGCATGACCAAGGATAGTGTGGACTGCCCGCGCTGTACCAGCAACAGACATCCAAGGACTGATTTCTCGGAGCCAAGTACCGCCGGAGAGGTATGAGGGTTGGAGAGGCTTCCTGAAGAAGTCCAATAGAGGGAGGAAGTTCCTGCCTCGATATAAGGGCAAGCAAAACATATTCACCCACTTGTCAATGCACTCCCTCATGACCTCGGCACGAAGGGAGTCAATAGTGGTTGTCGGGCAGACACCCAGCGAGATGCAAAGCTCCTTCACCATTGCAACAGCGTTGGAGTGAAGCTCTGCAACAGAGCCCAAAGACACCTGCCAGAAGGTGACGGTCCACTGGGCCTTGGCAGACAACCAGCAATCCAGAGACCAGCAGACCTCCAGGGAATGAGCCTGGCTGGCATGCACAGAAGGATCAACAGCTCTGCGGGCAGAGCCCCCAGAGCTGGTGTATATAAAGATGTGATTAGTTTCAGCACAATCCAGGACCATGCCTACTCCCAATCAGATGGGGTGGAGCTCCACATCAGTGAGCAGAACTCTCCCTGCGGCCTGCCTGGCCTGCTTGACCAAGCACCTGCCTGCAAACATGCAAGCCACCGAAATGGCCTGCAGCCTCCTGCACAGCAGCTGGTGGGCACCAGCTGCTATGCAAGTAGACAATGGGTCAGCCTGCGCCCTCCGGATGGAGGCGTGCAATCTGTCAAGATGCTGTTGCTTCAAATCCCCCTCCAGATCAACGGTGTAAAGCATAAACTTGATCCACTCTGAAAAGCAGTCCAAAAGTCAGAGACCTGGCCTGTTCACGTCCGCGAACAGGCTGAATGGCTCAGTAAGCTGCAGAAGTACACTCTGTACCTCCATGAGAGCACTCTTCACCTTGGGCTGAAGCACTGGGGTGAGAGAAGAAATAGAGCAAGGGTGCACTGGAGTGCTCCCCCTGAATTCATGGCTCAGCAAGGGTTGAAGCAGATAGTTTGCTGCAAGTGTGGCAACCCAGAATGTCGTTTGGGAGGCCAGCTTCTTGAGGTGCAACCGGAAAGGGCAGAAGGCCCACAAGGGCCTCTGCCCTCCCAGAGGGGGACAGTGTGGAACACACCTGATGATCCAATTGGCAGCTCGCCAGCTGCATGGAGTTGAACATCTTGAGGATTCCCTTGTTATGGAAACCCTTGTGATACTACATACAGAATCCATACTGTGGCTATAGGAACCACGCAGGACTGGTAGAGGAGGTGCTTCTGGTCAGGGAGCAGCCCCCAGGGTTGAATTACCAAGCATCTCCATCACTCTAACTGTGGAGAATGCCTTGGTAGAATAGTAATGCACATGCTTGTGGAAGGTGAGAGCACGGTCGAAATAGAAACCCAAGTACTGCCAAAACTGGCTTAGGCCTCAAAGAGGTATCCCCCTGTGTACGGATGGAAGCCCAAGTCAATGGGCGGGTTGGTGTCCCTTGGGTTGTGAGAGAAGTAAAAGACCTCAGACTTGGTATGCTCAAGTGTGAGGCCTGAAGGAGTCAAAGAGCCCATACATGCAGCGATAAGCTGCCTGCAAGGCAGTTACATTGTCCTCCCAAGTTTTGGTCTGGACTATAAGGGTCCTATTGTCAACATACAAGAGCATGTCAACGCCGAGGCTGGGGGTCCTCTGGTAATAGAGATACACCAGAGGGGCCAAATACAAGGCCGACAAGACCGGGGACAGAGCCAAGCCTTGCCCCACACCCACATCTGCCTGCCTAGGGTCTGACCAGAAGGAGTTCCACAAGTAAGTGGTAGACCTCCTGACCAAGTAGGAGCTGAAGAATTGCACCAACTCTGGTGCGAAACCCGACCATGACAATACCACCAAAATCATGTCATGATTCAGCAAAGGAAGAACTAAGCAATGTCAAAAGCAACAACGCTCGTCCGCAGCCCCTGAGCCCAACCCACACTGAACGAGATGGATGAGGATCAACCTGGCGTCCTCAGTGGACTTCTGGCGGATACCGCCAACCTGGTTGGGATGAAAAACCCCCTATTTGACACAATCAAACTGGAGGACAATTGGAGATCATTTTCTCCACAAGCTTACCCAGCGTGTTTAACAACATGATCAGCTGAAAGGCCTTGGGTGTAGAGTAAGAGGGCTTCCCCAGCTTAGGTATGACCTACTAAGTTAGACTCCTTGAAATACTCCAGCCAATGCCCTGCTGTCAGGCAGGCATTGGTGAGATCGACAAACATGTGGCAGGACGCTCAATCCACCACAATGTCTTTTAGGTATGACCATGTAACGTGATCAGGCCCAGGGGCAGACCTCTTCATGCAAGAACATAAAGCATCCTCAAGCTCCAAGGTCGATTTCTCTGAGGAGGTGTTCATTGTAGGGCACTCCAATCCTTGGTGGAATGACAAGTGCTCCACTGCCATTCAGGTATACCAGGTGGCTCCCTCAGGGGACGTGTGGTTCGAATTCCAGGTGTGTCGTTAAGGCCATCAAATGCAAGTTCTTCGATGAGAAGATCAAGGAAATTGCTTCTGTGAACAAGGCACCCCTGGGGCCTTATGGCCTGGGTTAAGCAGCACAAACTCCCTGCGTGTGATGCGAATTCAGCACAATGGTGTGCCATGTCATGATATGGACTCCCTCTGGGATGCCCTCCAAGGGACCTACAACTGCGGGCTCTGGCCATGCTGTGGATCCCTCAGTTTTGAATGCTCTTCTCACGCAGGTGGAGAGAGCATGGTACCCCTTCTTGACCTTAGAGCTCAAGGATGCTTTGCGTTCTTGCACGAAGAGGTCTGCCCCTGGGCCCAACTATATTACTTGGTCATACCTGAAGGACATTGTGGCGGATGGAGCATCCTGCCACATGTTTGTTGATCTTGCCAATGCCTGCCTTACAGCAGGGCACTGGCCAGATTATTTCAAGGAGTCTAACTCGGTTGTCATACCTAAGCTGGGGAATCCCTCTTACTCTACACCCAAGGCCTTTCAGCCGATTGTGTTGTTAAACATGCTGGGTAAGCTTGTGGAGAAAATGATCTCCAACTGCCTCCAATTTGACTGCATCAAGTGGGGGATGTTTCATCCCAACCAGGTTGGTAGTATTTGTCAGAAGTCCACTGAGGATGCCAGGTTGATCCTCACCCATCTCGTTCGTGTGGGGTGGGCTCGGGGGCTGTGGATGAGCATTATCGCCTTTGACATTGCTCAGTTCTTCCCTTTGCTGAATCATGAGATGATTCTTGCGGTGCTATCATGGTTGGGGTTTGCACCAGAGCTGGTGCAGTTCTTTGGCTCCTACCTGGTTGGGAGGTCTACTATGTACTTGTGGAATTCCTTCCGGTCTGACCCTAGGCAGGCTGATGTGGGCGTAGGGCAGGGCTCTGCTCTGTTCCCAGTCTTGTCAGCCTTGTATCTTGCCCCCTTGGTGTATCTATACTACCAGAGGACCCCCAGCCTCAAGGTTGACATACTCTTGTATGTCAATGACAGGACCCTTATAGTTCAGACCAAGAATTGGGAGGACAACGTTTCTGCCCTGCAGGCAGCCTACTGCTGCATGCATGGGCTCTTTGATTCCTTTGGCCTCACGCTTGAGCACACCAAGTCTGAGGTCTTTTACTTCTCTCTGAAACCTAAGGGATGCGATAAGCTTAAGTTAATACAAGTAGTATGAGGTAGATAATGAACAGTTTCATCTTTTAGGGTGTTCTGGGGGTGTGTTCTGACAGCGAAATTCAAGAAGATAGTGTTTTTAGAGGTTAACAAACAGCCATTGAGGTTATCTTAGCTATATGGTGCAACAGTGAAAGGACAATCCCTGTCAATTCAAAGCATGGGGTCTCTAGTCTCTGGTCTCTGGTCTCTGAACTCTGTTCTCTGTCTCTGTCTCTGGGTTGGTCGATGACCGAAGAAATCACACTTAACGATGCACACTAAATAGTCCTCTGAAACCATTCTTGATCATGGCTCACAGACTTGCATGTGGAAGTGGGGGTGAGACCTCTCCCTTCTCCACAAACAAGCGCGACTGTATTTATATTGTTTAGATACATATGAGAGATAGTAAATATGAAATAGAAAACAATAAGCTTAATTGTTACAGGTACTGCAGAATATTTTGGAAGGTTTGGCAGCATTTCTACCTTGCCCTGGGTTATGGGTTTTTCTCTGATTGACAAATGGCAATCCAGCCAGACGTGTTCCGTGCTCATCTGCATTATTTTGTGTCCATATGAGTGCATTAAGCCTCCAGATCAATTATGATCAGAATGTATGGCATATGGACAATCCCTTGATCTGTTGTAATTAATCTCAGTTAGGCAATATGCCGAGGTGCCGGGACCCACAAAGCACTTGTTAATTATGAGTCTTTGATATGTCTAGGGTTTTGGGCATCAGGTGTCGCCTCCCGAATGTTGGATGTTCTGTTCCATGGTCTAGTCATCATTATTGGGCTTACTATGGGCATAATACACCTGCAACAGCCGCTATGTACATTCTTTAGGTTCCAACAAATCTGAGTTCATCAGAAAACTGCTCATAAGGTTGCTGGATGCGACCGGAGTATACTTGATAGGCTATGTAAAGTCCGGAATCCCTACAGAGAGCATTCTGATAGCTTGGTTCACTAAGCTTAGTGATCATGAACTGGTTTGAACACTTCCAGGGCTCAAATATCCTCGGTTTGGTCGAACTGGCTACTATGGGACATAGTACCAATCCTCTATAGGGTTCTTTAATGATATAGCCAATGATTCTATGTAGAGAATCATTCTGGAGTACAGAATTCATGTATAGGCATGAAATCAGTATATCACTGCTTGGCTCCAATTGGTCAGTTTTTCTACGGTCACCATTTCCACATTTCCTGAGATAGCTCCTGCTAAATTTTGAGTGAAGATCTTTTGTCTCGTTTCCCTTGGCTTGTTGCTCAGGATTTCGATTTCTGTTTCTGTTTGCTTTGCCTTTTTGTTTGGTGGGGGTTTATGGGCTTTCATCACCTCTGATAGTTTAGACCCTGGGTATTTCTGGGTCTTTGAACCTGTTATCAGGGTTGTTTTTCTTGGGGTTGGTGTTGTCCCCATTTGAGCCTTTGGCATCTTGCCTTTCCCTACTAGGCTTTTCCTTGTTATTCTGGGTCTGCCTGCCAGGGGGCCTCCCATTTCCTCTATTGTTATGTTGTCTGGGACATATGGGTCCTTGTCCATTGGCTTTGCAACTGATTTTCTTTTCACCACTTTTCTTATCATGTGTTTCAGGGAGGGTGGTTTTGGTGTTTCCTCTTTCCCATTGATGTCCATTCCATTTGCTAGTTGTCCTAGTTCATCTATATCTCCTGTGTCCTCTTTATCTGATATTTCTATATCAGCCTCTTTTTCCTTTTCGCTCTTCTCCTCATCTGATGTCTCTTGTTCTGAAGATGAGGATATTGCTAGGTCCTCTTCTTGGGGGAGGTGTTTCCTTTTCTGAGTGGTGTTGGTTTTTGGGGTAGATATGATAATATAGTGTTTCTGGGGTTTTTAAGCTCTGTCTGCTTTTAGTGTTTTTCTTATTGGTTCTTGTGGGGGCTAGCAACTTGGTTGCCGCCTAGTTTTTACTTGGTTTATTCCTCATTTACTTTTACTTTTAAATGGTTCTTATTTTGTTCTTACTTTTTCTTTGTTCTGTTCTCACCATGGTTTCTGACTTGTTCTTATTCTGTCTTTTGAACTTGTGTCTGAGGTCTTATTAAGTTCTGAATGGTCTGGTATGTGTAATGGTCTGTTATCACTTTAACTTTGATCATCTGTCTCTTAGTTTCCTCTTTTACAGTTTTCTATTCTGCTTTGGTCTAATAGTCTTTGTCTTATTCTATGTCTATGGTTTTCTATAGTTTTCTATACTCCTTTGCCTTTTGACTTAGGTGGTTCTGTTTCTTTTGTTTCCTCCTATCTCTTAACGCTATAGGTGGTTCTATTTCGGGTTGCTTTAAAGAGATCTCCATTGTGCTCTGTTCCGTCAGTTCCTGTTTTTGTTATTCTTTGTCTTGTCTTTTCTACCTGCTGCCAGTAGAGCTTCTTAACTCAGTAGCTCTTGGTGCTGGACTAGATCTAAAGAAATTTGTATTCCTCTTTCCCTTTGGTTATTTTGGTGCTTTGCTTTCTCCTCAGAATGAGGGTACTCAGCCTAGGGCCCGTGACAAGGGACACAGGGTTTCCAACCCCCCCAGGGTATCTGATCATTTTCAATCCCCTAACCTTCATTCTTGATTAATAAAAGAATTGTTGGCAAATGCTTTTGCAATAGTCAGTCTTGAGTCAATCCAAGAATTTCACCTCCAGTGACTCAATACCAATGCCCCCAACTATTCCATTAATCATAACAGAAGCATCAATGACTAGGTTCAGGACACACCAGTCTTCTCCCAGCTATCAAGAAGCATACTAGACAGGGTCACAATTTGTCCAAGTGTTCAACCCTCCTACTTCCCAAAACAAAGGTAGTTACCTACTTGACCAGTTAGTGCACTTGGCCTAAGTGCCCATTCATGCTTCCCCTTCAGATAGTAGGAAAACTGACTTGCTTGGTCTAGATATCTCAAATTGGACACAGGACATGAAAGTTGGTATCCACCAGTTGACATCTCCTAAGGAAGGGTGTACTATCAGTCCACCTGTAGTGATAATGAGGTGGCACTCTAGTAAATGATAGTAGCTCAACCATTGGGAGGCATACTAGACAGGGTCACAAATGGTCCCAGCATTCATCCCCTTTACTTCCCAAAACAAAGGTAGTTGCCTACTTGACCAGTCAGTTCACTTGGCCTGAGTGCCCATTCATGCTTCCCCTTCAGATAGTAAGAAAACTGACTTGCTTGGTCTAGATATCTCAAATTGGACACAAGGCATGAAAGTTAGTGTCCACTAAATGACATCTCCTAAGGAAGGGTGTACACCAACTGGGTGGCACTCTGATAAATGGTGGTGGTTCAACCAGAGACATAGATAACTAGAGAAATTATTACAAAATTCAAGAGCCCCAATTCACTCCTCTGAAGAGTGATTAACCCTTCTAAACACAAAATAAACACAAGCACGATTGAGTCCAACAATCGTTAGGCTTCAAGACCAACTGGGGGTGTCCACAGAGTCGAAGTGATGCAAGAACGAGGTAAACAAGCAGTGATTTCGAGAGAATGAAGCAGACAGATAAGTTTAGAAGAGTTTTAAAGTCAAGAGTTAATGAGAGCGATTTTAGACGAGTTAGAGTGCAAAAGATGGACCGTAAATTGACTGATCTTTAACTACAGGTTGTACAGGCCTTAAATACGAAATTTTATGGATTTTTGATGAATATTTCGGAGCAGGAAGAAGATAAAAGAAGCAATCTCAAAAGCAAAAGTAAAGTACAGTAAGACAACCTAAAACAAACACAAAACAGGGGTTAAATATATAAAGAATACAAGTACATTACCATGATAGTGTGCAAGATGTAGAGAGGGATAAGAGAAGGAAATAGATTCATGGTACAATGAGACGAGACAGGAATGAAGAATTAAACATAAATTTCAAAACTAGAAGGTTGAAAAGAGGGGGGAATGGAGACAATAGATACTTAGTCCAAGATACAGATGGGTAGCTCGACAACAGGCACTCCAAACGTCGTTAGCGATTCAGTTAATTAGAATCACAAGAGATTGATGAGAGGTTGCCGTTTTCATGGGCAACCGAACTCACAATCTCTACATCTGCCGGGTACATTTTGTACTGACCTCCCAGGCAGTGTACCGATAGTGTCATGTTGAGGTCTAAAGTTGGCAGTGGTGGGAGGGTGTCTGGAAGTGTAGGGGAGCAGTGTTGCTTGGTGGAGGAAAATGCAATGTTGGCAGCACGAGGTGGGACTGTTGGGGAAGAATTGGACAGCTCCGGATCATATGTCATGTCCTCGAGGGCTTCAGGTGTTGCATCGGTGAGTTTGGTGACAGGAATGGCCTGGATATCCCTTGGATAATAGGGAACAAGTCGAAATGCAGCAAAACGAAGTTTGGAAATTGATCCGTCAAGCTCCGAAAGGATGTATGACCCCCCAGTCATTCTCTTGAGCACCACAAGTGGTCCGAAATACCTGGGCTTTGTTTTGCTGCCCACATCGTGGTCATATCGTGAGTTTCGGCCCAATACAAGAGAACCCAGTGAGAAGTCAAAATCTCGAATTTTACTTGAATACTTCTCGTTGAAATGGTGGATGGAGTCATATCGAGCCTTGAGGACAAGTTCCTTGACCCTAGCAAGGTCCTGAGGTTGTTTCTGAAGCTGGATAGCTCAGATAGCAATGAGATCGGTAGTGGAAAGTGGTTTAGTGAGGGATGGAGCTAGATATGTCGCTTCAGCAAGATCAAATGGTAAAAGTGGCTCCACACCATGCACGATGTAGTAGGGTGAATATCCTGTTGACTTCTGAATGGAAATTTGCTCTGCCCAAAATACTGAAGGTGCCACCATTGCCCAACAATTTTCTTCACCTCCTGCAGCCTTTACCAATGATTCTCTAACATCCAAGTGTCTCCGTTCGACCGGACCATTTGCCCATGAATTGTAAGGTGAAATACGGATATGATTGACCTTGTAACGTTGGGAGAGATATTCGGCAGCCTGGACAAAGGCTGGACCATTATCCGTCACTATTTCTTCCACAGCACCCCATCTGCAAAGAATATCTTCGAATATAAAAGCTCCAAGTGTGCGAGCATTCTCCAAGCGAAGCATGCGCCATTCTGGGTAAGAGGAAAGTGAACAGCGAGCATGGACAATGTAGCGGTATCCATTTGATTTTGGCATGAACATAGTGTCGATATAAACCTTCCAGAAGAGTGTGAATGGAATTGGAACAGTTGGGGGGATGTAAAAATTATGGAATAGTCGGGTTTGGCACTTGTGGCATGTCTTAACAAACCAGCGGATGTCCTGCTCGAGTTGTGGCCACCAAAATCGCTCCAAAAGCCGAAGTCGAACCATGAATATGCCCTTGTGGCCCATTTCATCATGAGCCTGTTGAATGAGTTTGTAGCGACGTTCTTTGGGCACCACCAACTTGTGTTTCATCTTCTGATCCTTCTTCCAAAGCCTACCATTTCGCACAAAAAACCCTGATGAAAATCGAATAAACTGTTTGAAGTTGTCATCAGACATGTCAGGGGGTCGTTTAGGATTGATTAGGAGCGCTTCAACTCGTTTGAGCTCGAGATCGCGAAGTTCCGCTTTCTCAGAGCGAGGAATAGTGAGAGGAGACGATTGGGATGAGTGGGAAGCGACGCTTGAAAGGATTTCAATGTGGGATGAAGGGGAAGTATTGGAAGGAGGTGTAGGATGTCCTAGGGAGTATAATGACGATTGGAGCAAGCCGATTTCATCCAGGATTTCGATAGCAAATGTATTTGAGGTCTAAGGCCACCAGAAATCGTCTGAGGAGAAGGAAAGAGGTGTGGAGGAGTTGTGAGAAATTGAATGTGAAAGGCTGAAGGAATTTGCAGAGTCAATCCATTCCTCATAATTGTCATCGATTTTGGGGTCTTCTGGAGCTCGTGGACGTCGAGATAGACCATCCGGACCATGCTCCTTCCCTGGGACATGCCTGAGACGAAAATCGAAGAGTAAAATTGCCGAAATCCAACGATTTATCGAAGCGGAGGGCTGGATATCTGGATTATTGATCATTCCCTTGATATACTTCGCATCCACTTCAACCACTAAATTCAGCACTCCTATAATCCAAATCCTGATGTCCTTCAATGCTCTGAACAGCCCAAATAACTCCAACTTCGCTTGAGAATACCTGGATTCACGTTCATTGAGTGTAATCGACCCAAATCTTGAGGGGTAGCACCTGGAGTCGTTTCCCAGCTGTGCAAGGATGTATCCAACGGCAAATTTTGAGGTATCAACACCTAGAATGACCTCATTAGTGCTGGAATAGTCCAATGATCGAATAGATGCAGAATTTCAAGCTAGCTCCTTCAACTTGTCCATAGCAGCCTGTTCCTCATCTCCAAAGCAAAAGTCTACTCCTTTCTTTGTGAGCCGAACCAGTGGTCGAGAAATTGCCGAAAAATTCGGAATAAAAATGCGAATAGTACCCAGAGTGCCGAGGAAACCTCGCACTTCCGTGAGATCCAAACAGGGAGGCCAATCAATGATTTTCTGCACTCTAGAAGTGTCTGGAAGACGACCTTCATAAGTACAGAGGTGGCCCACAACAACTGCAGAAGGTGTACAGAGGCGAGATTTAGATGCAGAAAATGTGCCACCAGCATGTTTGATGCGTTGAATAATGCGGTTGACATTCTGTAGATGCTCCCAGACAAAACGACGAATTTTCGGATTTTCGGGGATGGTTTCAAAGCCGTCGCAAGTTTCATATCGAGATTTTGGTCCCTTGACAGGGACATCATCAACAAAAGGCACAGCAATGTCAGGGATTTCATCTTGAAGTAGGAAAGTGAGATCTCCATGCTGGATCTGCATAGAGTTGGTGTAACCCATAGGAATGGAGGTGAGATGAAGGGTGCCAAGGGGGGTTTGGAATGTAGTGAGATCGCGAGATTCAGGGGCGAGAGCACGCTGATCAAAGCCAACAAATAAATCAAAGATGCCATAACAACCACGGCCACCAAAGGACTCGGCATAAGTTTCAACGATAGGTGGTACTCCAGCATCTTTGATGGTGAGAGCATTTAATGGCTGTAGGTCATGCACAAGTCGGAGTGATTTCCCATCCTTCTTCAGGACACAGAACCACCAGGAGCAATACGATGAACTAGAAGGTTCATAGACACCAGCAGAAATTTTAGCTTTGATGATGTCAACGACTTTATGAAAGATGCCGGGAGGAATGGGGATATTTCGAAGGGACCAGGGAACATGTTCAATAGTAGGAATAATGATGGGGTCAAAATAATCACTTGAGAACTTTCCTTTCTCGTCTTCACTCCAGGCAAAGCCAAGTTCCTGTGTTCGGATAAGGTGGTGGACTAATTTCTCCTCTTCGGGCCATAAGAAGTTGTCTGGATTGATATTCATTGATTGCATGCGTTCAAGGGTGTAACGAGTGCTGGGAGTAAATTCTGGAGGATGTGTGGGAAGTGGTAGCATAGATTCTAATGGATCGGTGGGTATTCGGCAAACAATCCGGTAATTTTCTGGAAGTGTAGTAGCGACTGGTTTGATTCTGTTGGCAACTTTCTTGTATGCAAGACTGGAAATTTCAAGTTTGGACTCATTCTGGATGATTTCAGACAAACAAATTTCATATATTGATTGGGGCTTGTGAATTGGAGCAAAGGCTGTGGTGGTGTAGGCAAGGGGGGAGATCATAGATAGAGATATATGAGTGATGGATACTGGAAGGTGATTGATGGTGCGATGTGATTGGATGGTGGGAATGAATTAGTGTTGTCATGTCTCCTTGGCTGTTTTGAGCCGAATCATCGATGATCAAAAACCCAGATTTGACTGGATGGGTACTCGGACTCAGACCGAAGTAGGGATAGTAATGGTTTCCTTGGTATTGGGGTCAAAGAGGGTGATATGGGAGTCACCATTGGAGTAATGGTGAGTTTGGGCTTGGGTGAGAGTGAGGAAGGGACATCCAAGGAGCATTTCATAAGGTGCATGCTTGAAAACTTGGACCTGGAGATAGAAGATACTGCTCCCTGATACAAACAGGGAGGTCTCGAAGAAGGCCCAAGGTCAGTTCCTTGGTCGCATTGGCAGATTCCATCATAATACTCTGGTCTCTATGGAGAGGTAAGCCCAATTTCTCCCAGACATCGTGCCGGATCCCAATAACTTGTGAACCTTCATCAAGAATAGCATCAACCACAACCTTTCCATCGATTTCAAGAGGAATTGTGCGAAGTTCTTCGACAGGATTGGCCACAATAATGGAAGAGGGAGAGGGAGAGAGATGGTGTTGGACAACAGAAGATACTGCAAGACTGGCATCGTTTTCAGCATTTTCGAGCAGGGTAGCAGCTGCTGGGGTTCCTACAGGCATCCTGTGGGTAGTAACCTGCTCTTTGATGTGTTTTCTGACCTCCGGAGCGATGGCATAGAGTTCCCTTTGAGTCAGGGTGACAGGACCATCTAGGCTTCGTTGTATAACATCTTTGACGGTCTTAGGGTCCTCAATTGGTGCAGCAAATCGGTATTGCTGTCCCTGTGTATGTAGGTCATGTGTGGAAGCTTTTTGAGGCCCGGAATTTGAAGTAGGGAGTGGTTTTGAATGTGGGGAAGTGGAGGAAGTAGCCGGAGCATTCTGGGATGGGTTGGGAGCAGTGGGATTCGATTTTGGCATGAGTGGTGTGTTCTTTGCCTTTCCTGCATTGCCAGCATGTTTCCTTATCTCTTCTTGACGTTTCATAGTGGTTAGAGTGATCGCTTCGAGCCTAGCAAGCTCTCCTTCATCCTGGAAGGTATGGGAGGTGGAATATGGCATGGAGGAAGATACAGGAGTGTAAGAGGGGCTAGGAGCAGCCGATTTCGATGGGTAAACCTCTAGGATATTTGCCTGAGCTGAAACACTCGAAGGTGAGCGTGTTTTGTGCCAATTTTCAATTCTTTCTTTCATATTTCGACCAGGAGCGACATGAGGTGATACCAGGGTATTATCAGGCATACAAATGCGATTGGAGCTGTCCCGGATGCATAAACCATGGCGGAGATAGTCGTCAAGGCCTGGGCAACATCTAAACATGTGCTCTGTGCTAGAACAGAAGCCACAAGGCCAGGTTTGTCGTTGCTGCTGTGAATTTTGTTGGAAAGGAGGCTGATATGATGGCTGAGGATTGCTACGAGCAGGAACATTGAGTTTCCCGGCCAATCGACTCAAAAATGCATCAGAAGTCAGGATCTGCTCAATAGATGACATGTCATATGTTTCACGAGGTGATGGAGCAAAATGAGGGGCAGGAGCGACAGGATATGTTGATGGAGGTGATGGAGAGGGTGTAGACAGTGTAAGAACGTTTCCAGAGCCGCTTCCATCAAGCAAAAATCGTGCAGCACCCTCAATGACATCAATATCCCAAGGTTCATCAAGAGCATGCCTTGGGTCCTGAATATGAAGCTGGGTGCGTAATAGCTGCCTGAAATCGATATGAAATCCACTGAGAAAGAGTTTATTTCTCTCTCTTTGTGAAATTAGATTGCAGTTCAACAGCCAAGCAGATTGCGTCAAGAACTCGCGATAATATTCCCCGAACTGGAACCGATCTTGCATAGGTTTAGCTGCATGCGTTTTGACAAATACTTCGAGGTCAGTGACATTATACCTCGCGTCGTCCTCCACTCCTGGGTACATTGCTAATATATCCTCCTTGAAGCAAATCCAGTCAGCGCCAGCAGCGGATGGACAGCTATTCCAAGTGTCATAGTCCCGGCTATCAAGGTAACGAAGTGTGTGGACAATTAGCTCTTGTTGGTTCAGTCCACATTCCCTGCCAAGCATATCTACTTCTTCAAGGAATCTTCTGAGATATCTAGGATGTCCATCAAATTTCGGAGCATTTCGATCATAACAAGAGGGCATATGACGAGGTGGAGGAGGTTGATAGATGATGAATGGTTGTTGATTAGGTGGTGGAGGATGTGGTTGACCATCAGGCTGAGGAGGAAATTGGGCTGGTTGGAAGCCAGGAGGATCCTGACCGAGTGGAGGAGGAAAATGCTGAGCACCATATCCAGGTGGGGCTGGTGCTCCTTCTTGATTATCTGGTGGTTGTTGTGGCTCACCACCGTTGAATCCACCAGGTAGTTGTCCACCGCTGTCAGCCATAAAGGGATCAAGATGGAAGGAAGTATCAGTGAGGGTACTGGAGTCTGGAGTAAATGAGAGAAATTCTTCAGCTGTTGCAAGGGTGTCAGAAGAGAGGTTATTGGGGTCGTGTAATGATAGGGCTAGTTCCTGGGCAAGGTTACAAGGTATTGTGGACAAAGGTTTTGGTTTTGAAGCCCCTCACGGTGGGCTCCAGTTGAAGAGTGATTAACCCTTCTAAACACAAAATAAACGCAAGCAAGTCCAACAATTGTTAGGCTTCAAGACCGACTGGGGGTGTCCACAGAGTCAAAGCGATGCAAGAACGAGGTAAACAAGCAGTGATTTCGAGAGAATGAAGCAGACAGATAAGTTTAGAAGAGTTTTAAAGTCAAGAGTTAATGAGAGCGATTTTAGACGAGTTAGAGCGCAAAAGATGGACCGTAAATTGACTGATCTTTAACTACAGGTTGTACAGGCCTTAAATACGAAATTTTATGGATTTTTGATGAATATTTCGGAGCAGGAAGAAGATAAAAGAAGCAATCTCAAAAGCAAAAGTAAAGTACAGTAAGACAACCTAAAACAAACACGAAACAGGGGTTAAATATATAAAGAATACAAGTACATTACCATGACAGTGTGCAAGATGTAGAGAGGGATAAGAGAAGGAAATAGATTCATGGTACAACGAGACGAGACAGGAATGAAGAATTAAACATAAATTTCAAAACTAGAAGGTTGAAAAGAGGGGGGAATGGAGACAATAGATACTTAGTCCAAGATACGGATGGGTAGCTTGACAACAGGCACTCCAAATGTCGTTAGCGATCCGGTTAATTAGAATCACAAGAGATTGATGAGAGGTTGCTGTTTTCATGGGCAACCAAACTCACAATCTCTACACCTCCTCCTCTATCTCCAAAGTTTCAAAGTTATTCACTATCCCACACTCCAAAATCTCATAGTACTGCTCCATATCTATGGTCCTCTCAACCTCTACTAGCATTCCTACTCCTTTCTACTGCATAGCCTGTCATACCATAATGTTACCACTACATTCATGCTTAACAGTAGGAATAATAGTTTTATCCAAGAGTCCTTCCCCCTTATATATCTTCCCATATGACCTAAGCTTGTTGATTTTTGTTTCATCTGTCCATAATATCCATTTTCAATCTTCTATAGTCCAATCCTTGTGCTTGTGGGCAATTTGAAGTGAGCAATTCAGTGTTGCTTTTTAAAAAGAGGTCATTTAGTCTTAATAACAGACCAGAAATTGTTCTTCTTGAGCATATTTCAGATTGTTTGAAGTGTGACAGGAGTGGGGAGGATAGAGGAGATGAATTGGATAGGTTGAACAGCATTGTCCAGCTTCCCAGTAGTGATCTAATAAGTTATTGATTATTTATTCTGAGAAGAAAGTATGGAGGGTTGTCCTCCTTTGTTGTTTTCCTTATCTTGATCAACTTCTTTCTTGATCCACTCAAGAGTACTATTTCCTGGACCAGTCTGGATTGAGTTTATTACAGGGAATAGCCATTCTGAAGAAGAAAAATGACTTGAGAGTACTGGGTAGAAGATATAGCTTTTATAATGTAATAATAAGAAGAAAGGTGGTTGAAGTGATTTCAATATGATCATGTGATATAGAAGAGGTCACATCACAATTTTTGTTATCCCTACATTTGATTTGGTATTGATTTGGCCTGTCCAAAACTAGATTTTAGGAAAATGACAGAGGGTCAAAAAACTGTCCTAATGAGTTAGTATTTTAAATGATTAATTAATCCATTACCTCTCGGACAAATCATGTGATTTAAACGGATTCAAGATCTCAATATGCTATATTATTATTGTCTATTTCCCAAGTATTTACGTAATCACCTTGGTTGACTATTAGCTGATCTTTCCAAATAGTGAAAACATTGGAACAGTTTTTTGACCCACTGTATATGATATTGGTGGGATAGTCTTGATTGTTGGGTGATGGAGAGGAAGGTTGTTGGATTAGAGAGTAAGGTGGGTGATCAGGGGTAGATGAGTGGATAGATCCTTGTTCAAGTAGATGTTAGTATTGTTGTTGAATGTCATCATATTGTTCCCATTGTAGGTCTTACTGACTGGGGAAATTGGTGCCAGGATATTGTTGTTGGAATAACTGATCATGGTATAGTACATCTTCATATGCTATTTAAGTGGCTTCTTCTTTACTCATATTGAATCTCACTGATGGGTTCATTGTACATGTTTGACTCAGTGACTGGGTCATAGTAGAAGAGGGGGGTGTCTGGTCAGATATCAATGTGTCAAGGTTGATAATTTGGATTAAGGCATGGGTAAGGGTGTTGTGGGACTTAATACTGGGAGCATTTATTTCATTCATGTCAGGATTAGTAAGTCTTGCAGAATGGGTATTGATACTTGAGGCAGTTATATGAGTATTGTCTGGGCATGGTTCTGTGGCATCTGAGACATTCAAATTGGGGGTGATCCATTGGCCAGTGGCTAACCATTCCACATTGATGACAGTATGCATTGGAAGGGGTGACAGGGTTGGTTCATGTGTGAAGGGGTGCAGAGGAGTTCCAAAGTCTTTGGTGTGTAGTAATGGAGGTCATAGCAGGATTGATAGGGTAGAAAGGGTTATTTGCATCATTTTGAGGATAAGGTCTGGGGTTTCTGTGATGATGGGTGGTAAGTTGGGTCTCATTCATGGAAGGATCATTAGCAGGGGTGGTGACTTGGTTGGTGTTGGGAATGGTGTTGGAGACAGGATGAATTCATATTGTAGGATCATCAGGTAGTTGATTTTGGGTCATTCCTGGGTAGAGGGATAGGTGCACTGACAAACCAAGCATAATCTCCAGTCTTGTTCATAGTTGTTGTTTGAGTGAGGTTTTCCAAGCCTGTTGGGCCTTGAGCATTTCAGTGAGAGACATAATATATTATACATGATTGGTGTAAGTTCACCAGATTGGTAGGTGTTCTCAACAAAGGAGAGTATTTTTGAATTGATGTGAAGTGGGTTCAGTGGCTGCAACTCTTTTGATATCATCTGTGTCAATTTGAGAGGATCCATGTGATCAAAAACATATTGCAGGGGGATTGTGTCTTTAAGCTTGGGTGAAGGCAGGTACATACCTAAGAGGTGTTTTGGGTGGTGGGCTGAGGAGGAGGGGACAGTAAGGCAATAGGCAGAAATGAGCTTAATTTTCCTTTGATGAATTTGATTGATGAATCTGAGGGTGACAGGGAACAGGAGCAACAATTTGAGCCATGAGAGGAGGTGTGATCAGGAATTTGGGCAAGAGCAGATCGGGGGTGAGTATTGAGGTTGGTTTGGCTCATGTTTTAAGTGCAGTGTCTGGGACTTCTTCTGGGCATAGGGTTTATGATGGTGATTGGGAGGCCATGTGTTTCTTGGTAGGTATTTAAGTCTTCCAGGGTATAGGGTATCAAGTTGTCTTCTGGAATTCATTTGTTTTTGTTATGGCTGAAAGCTTTCCATTTTACATAGTAATGATTTTTCCCATGTTGTCAGTGGTGATTGATGATTGATTTGATTTTGTATTGTTCTTCATCATTGATAATATCAGGTGGCAGTGGTAGTAGGGTTTTTCTGTAGATTTTGTTTTCTTAGAGTGGTGTTAGAAGGATGATGTGGAATACAGGGTGTATCCTCCATGTTTTGGGTATTTTTAGTTTGTATGTGAGTGGTGATAGGATTTGTTCAATTTGGAAGGGTCCTAGTCATTTCAGCATTATCTTCTTTGATAGAAATGATGTTTTTATGTTCTTGGCTTCTAGTCATACTTTTTGTCCTAAGGCAAAGGGTTTGAAGTTTGAGGTCCTTTGGCCATTGTTTTGGATGCTAGTTGATGGGTGGCTTGTGCTTATTTTCTGGCATTATCTAAGTTTTGGAGTTGTTCATTGATAGCAGGGAAGTTAGTGCTTTCTATGATTATGAGGATAGGTAGGGGGTTGTATCCCATGATTAGTTCAAATAGAGATTGGTTTCATGTGGCATATGTTTTTGAGTTGTGCACAAATTCAGTCATTGGGAGTGTTTTGAACCATGAGGTTGGGTTTCTGGTATAGTAGATGGAAAGGTAGATTTTGATTTCTTGATTGTATCATTTGGTTAATCCATCTGTTTGAGGTAGGCAGTAGAAAATGCTTGTTGGATATTGAGTCTGTTCATAATGTTTCACATGGATTTTGCTGCAAATCAAGGGTTTCTGTCAGAAATGATCTTGTCTGGAAGTCCAAATCTAGTGAAGATTTTGTTGATAAGGATTCTGGCAATGTCATTGGCTATTGCAGTATCTGAAGTTGGAGTAAAAACTACCCCCTTCATAAGGCTGTGGTCCACCACAGACAAAATGGCATTGTGACTGTAAGATGGTGGCAATGATGTGATCAAGTCCCAAGACATTTGGGCAAAGGGTCAAAGGGAATTTGAATGTGGAATGGGCTGGATGGGTGGAATCTCAGGCTATCTGATGATCTTGTATTGCTGACAGGTGGGGCAGCCTTTGACATAATTCTTGATGAATGTGGCCATGCCAGGCCAGTATACTTTCTTCCATGCTAGATGGTATGTTTCTTGTTCACCAGGGTGGCCTCACAATGGGTGGTTGTGGTATCAAGCCATGATATTGCATCAGAGTTGGAGATCTTCTGGTATGACCATCTTATTCTGGTAGGTGAGTAGGGGACCATTCATAGTGTGTATCATTCCATAGTTGTTGTTGGTGGACCTTAGGATGGAATCCCTTAGGGATTGGAGCATCTCAGACAATGTGGGGTCAAATTTGGAAGAGGTAGTGACATGATCCTGGAGTTCAGTATTGATTACACTCACAAACAGATCGTCTAGTAAGACTATTGTTAGTTTGGTAGAGTTAGCAAATAATTCATTGGGTAATATAGTGATATCTTCATTGTCATTGTCTTCTTTGGGCATGTGGTCTGGGTGGTGTGAGAGAGCATCTGGTGCCAGTATTCTGGTTCCAGGCACATATTCAAGTTTGAAGTTGAATCATGAGAGAATCTGCACCCATCAGGCTTGTCATTGGCTCAGTTTTTGGGGCTTCTTCCAGTATATCAAGTTTTGGTGATTGGTTTTGATGACCATGGTATGTGGGGATCCTTCAAGCTAGTGGTGCCATTCTTCAAGGGCATGAATTATTGCTAATAGTTCTTGATTGTAAATGTCATAGTTTTATTCAGCTAGGTTAAAGGTTTTGATATTGTAGGCAACTGGTTTTTGGTTTCCATTGATGTTGTTTTGGTATAGGAATCCTCCAAAGGCAAATTTGGGGGAAGTATTAGATTTGATTTTGAAAGGTTTGCTTTGATTGGGCATTAGAAGTACTGATTCCTTTGTAAAGGTATCCTTGAGGGTTTCAAACAATTTCTGGGTTTTGTTCATCCATTGGAATTTCTTGTTCTTTGTGAGGAGATTATTCAGTGGTTTAGTATGGTCAGAGTAATGTTGGATGAATTTTCAATAGAAGTTGCAAAAGCCTATGAGTTTTTGTATGTCATGTATGCATTTTGGGAGCAGCCATTCTTGGATTCCTTTGAGTTTACCAGGATCCATCTTGATTTCATCTGATGATATAATTATTCCCAAGGTTTTCAAGTTGCTTCTTATTGAATTTGCATTTTTCAGTTTTGAGGTATAAGTCATGTTCTTTGAGTCATTGTAGGACTTGTTCTGTTAATCAATTGAGTTGTTCTTCCATCTTTGCATAGATTATAATGTTGTTCATATAAATGATTACTTCTCCTTTCTCTAGAAGATTGTTGAAGATGGTGTCCATCATATGTTGAAAGGTTGTGGGGCTGTTGCACATTCCAAAGAACATCACAGTCAGTTTATAAAGAGGCCAAAGGGCATCTTGAATGCAGCTTTCCATTGGTTGCTATCCTTGATTCATATATTGTTGTATCCTAGTTAGACACCAAGGTTCATAAAGTGGTTTGCTCCTTTCAGTTTGTCCATGATATTTGAGATCATTGAATTTGGGTAAGTGTTCTTAACTGTATAATCATTCAGGTATTGGTAATCTTGGCAGGGTTGGAGGTTGCCATCTTTCTTTCCCACAAAGAAGAATAGGAAAGCCATTGGTGATTTGGATGGTCAGATATATCCTTTTCAGAGGTTTTCATTGATGAAAGTCTTGAGTTTCTTTTCTTCAGCCATTGAGAGTCAATGTGGTTTCATTGAGATGGGTTTGAAGTTGGGTTTGAGGTCAATTTTGTCATTATATGGTCATGATAAAGAAATCATTCAGATTTCTTGTCAAATATGTTGAACCATTTCTTGAATTTTGTAGGAATTTTCTGTGCTTCCTCTTTGAGTTTATTCATTGTGCTTTGAAATTTGGTAGCCATCATGATTTTGGTGTTAATTTCTAGTGGTGTGTCTATCATTGGCTTCATTTCATTGTTGAAAGAGTATTTGTCAAAGTTTGTAGTATCCAGGTTTGAGTATTTAGGTGGATTGTTTTCTGGGAGTGGATTGGAGGGATCTTGAGCCATTAGGTTCATGGTGATTGAGTTGATTTCAATTGGTTGTTGCATAGTTTGTAACAGTATGGGGAATGAATCATGTTTCTTTTCCAGTCTCTGGGTAAATGTCTTCTTCCAATTAATGTCTGGGTTGTATTGTTCTAGCCAGGGTAGGTGTATGATGAGAGTTCAGTCTCCAGTGTTGGTGACATAGGCTTCAATTTGGCAGTCTCATCCATTGATGATGGTGTCAAATTTGACATATGTTGTTGTACTGCTATGTTGGTTTGGGGTTCCATCTACATTTCTGAGGGAAATTGGTCAGGGAAGTTTGTGGAGTTGATATCTGTGAGTGTTGGTGAATGTATGGGAGATGGAGTTTCCTTGAGCTCTGGAATCTAGTAATGTGGTGATGGCCATGGGTCAGGATGTTTGGTCACTCCTCAGTGTGATGGGAAGATAAAGGGATCATTTATTGGGGGACATGTCTAAGGTTACATGGTTAAGATTGAGAGGAGGAGGAAAAGGTGTCTTGTTCTTTGGGGAGGCTGTAGGGGCACATTGATCTACAGGTCCTGATTTTAAAAATCCTGGAAGGGTCACATTTCAGGATCTTTAGCTAGTGTTATCCAGGTAAGGGATTGTCACTTAGTGGCAATGCCTCTTACTCTCTACAGGCATCTATACAGACTTATTCCTGGAGATATTCAGAGGTTGACTTGTGAACACAAACACTTAGTGATAGCTAGAAGAGTGAAGACAAGTGTATAGAACAAACTACACTGTACTGGAGTATACAAGTAGTTCTATGGGGTTTATATATAGTTCTTTACAGTGGCTGTGCTACTGCTATATTTGGGAAGTACTAGATGGTTGGAGAAAGTTCTATTTATAGAAATATTCTGGGTCATTCTGGGAGGCCTCTGGAAGGTTCTGATAATGTTAGGTCCTTCTTATGAGTTGTCTTCATACAACTTAACATTCTCCAAAGATATTGTGATAGGTGTCATCATTGTAGGTAAAGTCTTGAAGTTTGTCTTCATCAGTAGGGGAGGGAGGTACAGGTTCATCTTCTTCAGGCAGAGGTACTAAGTATTTGAGGTTGTCATCATAAATAATGTTGGTCAGGAATGGATGAGTGGGTGGACCCTTGTTCAAGTAGATATTGGTATTGTTGATGGATGTCATCATATTGTTCCCATTGTAAGTCTCATTGACTGGGAAAGTTGTTTCCTGGATATTGCTGTTGATATAATTGATCTTGGTGTAATGTGTCTTCATAGGCTGTTTGAGTGGCTTCTTTTTCACTCATATTGGATCTCACCAATGGGTTTGTTGCATATGTTGGATTTGGCAACTGGGTCATAGTAAGAAAGGGGGGTGTCTGGTTGGGTGTTGATGTATTGAGGTCTATAATTTGGATCAAGGCATGTGTTAGGGGAATAAAGGGCCCAGAACCAAGTTGATAATCAAATGAGGGGCTTCACCCCTCAACCTGTGCCTATATACTACAAACAGTGCTATAAATACTACAAAATGTTATGGAACATCAGAGAACAACTATTTACAGCACAAGATCAAGTTCTGTCTAAGAATATCTATCAGGCAACCTACATCAGAAGAGGGGTAAGAATAGATGAGCAGCAACCCATTACACCAGTTAGATACACTGGGTGGTTGGTATGCTAAGCCCACTAGGATTAGGATCTGGCTACCCAGCTGTCCCCTTACAGCATAGGTAAGGGCATCATGGGACTCAGTATTGGGGGCATTCATTTCATTTGTGTTGGGGTTGATAGGTTTTGCAGAATGGACATTGGTATTTGAGGCAGTTATATGAGTAATGTCCTGGGGTGGTTCTGTGGCATCTGAGGCATTCAAACTGGGGGCAGTCCATTGGCCAGTGGCCAACCATTCCACATTGATGACAGTATGCATTGGTGGGGGTGATGGAGTTGGTTGGTGGGTGAAGGGGTGCAGGGGAGTTTTGAAGTCTTCAGTGTGTAGTGACAGAGGTCATGGTGGGGTTGACAGGGTGGAAAGGGTTGTTCATATCATTTCAAGAACCAGGTTTGGGGTTTCGGTGATGATGAGTGGTAGGTTAGGCCTCATTCATGGAGGGATCATTAATGGGGGTGGAGATTCAGTTGGTGTTGGGGATGGTGTTGGAGATGGGGTGAATTTGTACTGTAGAATCATTGGGTAGTCAATTTTGGGTTGTTCCTGGATGGAGGGATAAGTATGCTGACAGACCAAGCATAATCTCCAGTCTCATTCATAATTGTTGTTTGAGTGAGGTTTTTCAGGCCTATTGGGCTTTGAGTGTTTCAGTGAGAGATGTAACATATCATACATGGTTGGCATAAGTTTGCCAGATTGGTTGGTGTTCTCTATGAAGGAGAGTGTTTTTGAATTGATGTGAAGTGGGTTTGGTGGCTGCAATTCTTTCAACATTATTTGTGTCAATTCAAGGGGATCTGTTAGGGGAATAGGTGCACTGGAACCAAGTTGATATTTGGGTGCTGATCGCAATCGGCACACACGCTACTTAAGTACAATAATGGTCTGCACACAGACTGGGTAGCAAACACTACTTAGACTACCAGATATAACATGTGCAAACAATATACAACAATATTAAAAATGTAATTGTATGCGGGATCAGGCTTGGGGACAGGGGCAGCTGAAGGCTGAGGTCGGGCTCAGGCATCGGGCATCAGCTAGAGAGGCCGAGCCCAGACACCCAACCACAGACCCCTAGACATACCTTGCATAAGGGGGTGCAGTCCCCTTACACCAGCCCCCTCTTAAGAGTCAACAACCCAGCAACTTGGTTCCTTCATCCTAGGCAGCACAAGCCCAGCAACCATCCACGAGTCGAATGATGAGCCCATCCGCCAGGAGGGAACGGGCATAGTCAAGACAAGCCAGGTAGGTGACAGGTGGAAGTCTCTGGCCCCAGGTCAAAATGACACTGTCAACCTCCATTGGGGTCAAGGCCAGGGTAGGGGTGGCGCTTCCCATCTGGACTGATGGGACTCCAGGGGTAGACATACTGGAGGGGGTAGAGATAGGCATAGGAGAGCCACGTGACAGTTGCCTAAGAAACCGCAGGTGAATGGATAGGAGTGGGGGTAGATGCAGCCATGTGTATAGTAGTTGACAGAGTGCCAGCTGGGGTAGAGATCATAGGGGGAGTGGGAGTGACAGAAGAGGCCTGCGAGGAGGACTGTGCACCTGGGTGCACCCAGTCAGGGACTGGGGTAGCAGACCCAGAGGCAACGGGGTCCGCACAAGCTAGGAGTGGGAGCCTGAGCTGCTACAGGAGCAGGATGGTCCGGGGGCTGCTAGGGTGGGGCTGGAAACCACCATTGTCTTCTCCTTCTTTGTCTTTGGAAGATGGACACGCTTGCACACAATCTGCTTACCTAACACCACAAGGGCATCACCGAGTTGCTGCTCGGTCCCCCTGATAGAGACATGGTGCTTGTTGGCACCATCTGTGGCCACTGAATAGACCTGGAGGTGGGTGCCGCTAATATCAGTGACCTGTTTAAGGCTGTGGCTGCCACAACCAATCACGTGCCCACCCATGTTGTCAGCAATAACAGGGGTAGCCTGATAGTGATTGGCCTGGTCGTCCTGCAGGTAGTGAGCCAAAAGTGGGAGGGCAGTAGAGGTGCCTTTTACCACAGGGTGAGTGGGGCCCGAACAGTTAGGAGTGCATGGGACACCTGTGGAGATCTGTGGGTAACCCTTCTGGGTAGTAGCTGCTTGGATGACAGCTGGGGAGGGACTGGCGGCAGCCATCGAGGTACAATCCTTGAGGGTGTGCAAGCGGTGAAAAGGTGGAGAAACTTTTGTTGGTTTTAATATAGATAGTGGGCTTGTTTTCACTAAGCTTAGCCGCAATTCGATAAGCTTAAGCTAATACAAGTGGAATGAGATAGATAATGAACAGTTTCGTCTTTTAGGGTGTTCTGGGGGTGTGTTCTGACAGCAAAATTCAAGAGAGTAGTGTTTTTTTTAGAGGTTAACAAACAGCCATTGAAGTTATCTTAGCCGTATGGTGCAACAATGAAAGGACAATCCCTGCCAATTCAGAGCGCTGGTCTCTGGTCTCTGTCTGGTCTCTGACTGGTCTCTCTCTGGTCTAGCACTTGGATCTAACTCTAAACTTGGTCTCTGTCTCTGTCTCGGGTTGTCGACCAAGAATCACACTTACGACGCCACAAAAAGCCCTCTGAAAACGTTCTGATCACAGCTGCAGACTGGTGTGGAAGCGGGGGTGGATCTCTTGCTCTCACAAACAGTGTGACGTATTTTTGTTTGGATACTACGAGAGATAGTAAATGAAAGAAAACCAGAAGTAATTGTACAGGCACTTAACATTTGGAAGGTTGACATTGCACCTCACTGGTTATGGGTTTTGTAATCCACCCAAACTAGAGCTAACATGGCTTCGCTCTCGATCACGTGTGCTCCACAGACTATGCCTCGACTCGGCCCCGACTGTCGGAAGTCCCGGACGCGAACTTACACGTGCCAAGACCACCTACCTTGCTCCTGTCCATTCTCCATTCTCGTCGTAATCAAGTGTTACCAGTCTCATACCCATCGGTCTCCATTATTGAAATATTCGTATCCGCTTGACCTAGGGTCTACGCTCGCTCGCAGTAGTCAGTACGAAATATCGTCGAGCTAGTAGAATATACCGTAGCACTTGCTTTACTCTCAGTTGAAATGAATCGAGCAGCGACAGGCATCCTCCTTCTCCGCCTCGCTCTGTCGGCCCCGACTCTAAACGGACTTGGACAGTAGTGAGGACAGGACATAAGCTGAGGCGGCAGCACTTCCGCCGAATCTCTCGACCGTCCCTTTACGTTGACGCGTCCGTCCCGGTTACCTTATACAAGATACCACCGACCCTCCCTTGGTTCGACCGCGACAGGCTTACAGTTTTCCTGTTAAAAAGCCAGACATGTTCCGTGCTCGTCTGCATTATTCTGCGTCCACGTGAGCACGTTAAGAGGTGTTCGCCGATCAATTATGATCGGAATGTATAGCGGATGGACAATTCCTTGATCCGTTGTAATTAATCTCAGTTAAGCAGTATGCCGAAGTGCCGGGACCCCCAAAGCACTTGTTAATTAGGAGTCTTTGATATTTCTAGGGTTTTGGGCATTGGGTATTGCCTCCCAAACGTTGGATGTTCCGTTCCGTGGTCCAGTCATCATTATTGAACTTGCTATAGATGTAATACGCCTGCGACAGCCGCTAGGTACATTCTTTTATGTTTAAACGCATTCGGGTTCATCAGAAAACTGCTCGTAAGGTCCCTTGATGCGACCGGGGATATACTTGATAGTCTATGTAGAGCCCTGAATCCCTCCGGAGAGTGTTCTGATAGCTTGGTTCACTAAGCTTAGTGATAATGAGCTGGTTTGAACACTTCTGAGGCTCGAATATCCTTAGTTCGGTTGAACTGGCTACTACGGGATATAGTACCAATCCTCTATAGAGTTCTTTAATGATATAGCCAATGATTCTATGTAGAGAATCGTTCCGGAGTACGGAATTCATGTATAGGCGTGAAATCGGCGTATCAGTGGGATGAGAGAGAACCAATCAAGCGGTTAAGCTCACCAATCCAGGCCAATAGGGCCTGAGTATCCTCACCTGAACGTGAGGGTCCTGCCGAGGCAGGGGCTGTTGTCAGTGGGGCGGGCGCAGTCACTTTCTGCTTGCCTGAGGACTTTTGGTGGGGCATACTGGCAATAGAGCTGAAGAGACAGGGTAGATGGGGTGCAGAGGGCTAGGGTGGCAAGTTTGTATAGAGACCCAAATAATCTGTTAGGGGAATAGGTGCACTGGAACCAAGTTGATATTCGGGTGCTGATTGCAATCAGCACACGTGCTACTTAAGTACAATAACAGTCTGTGCACAGACCAGGTAGCAAACACTACTTAGACTACCAGATATAATGTGTGCAAACAATATACAACAATATTAGAAATGTAATTGTACACAGGATTGGGCTCAGGGACAGGGGCGGCCAAAGGCTGAGGTTGGGCTTGGGTATTGGGCATCAGCTAGAGAGGCCAAGCCCAGACACCCAACCACAGGCCCCTAGACATATGTACCTTGCATAAGGGGGTGCAGTCCCCTTACAGGATCTGTGTAATCAAAAACATATTACAGGGGGACTGTGTCTTTGAGCTTGGATGAAGGCAGGTATATAAGGGGTGTTTGAGGTGGCAGGCTGAGGAGGTGGGGTGTTAGAGCTGGTGCGGGTCGGGACTGAAGCAGAGGGTTGGGGTGGTATCCTTGGTATAAGGTAACCGGGGGACAGGGTGAAGTCAGTATGTAGACTTTGGGACCGAGGTGGAGTACGTCGGGTGGGGGGTTGGACTTACGGCCTCAGCTTATGTGCTGTGCCCTCCTACTGTCCTAGTCCATATTTCAGGAAGTCAGAGCTGAAGCGGAGCGAGGCAGAAGAGAGGAGAGGATAGGGAACAGGGAGCTGGTCCGCTGCTCGATTCGATTATCAGACTGAGGAGTACAAGCCAAGTACCTACGGTATATATACTACTGGCCTTACGAACTATGACTCATACTGACTATGTGCGGAGTGAAGCAGAGACCGATCTAGTTACAAACGGATTACAAACGGATTACAAATGGAATGGAAACGGGTACAGGTATGGAGACTAATAACGTATCTTGACTACAGACGGGAAATGGAGACGGGGGTATGAGACACTGAGGGTCAGGTGACCACGGCACGTGTGGAGGTGGTCGCGTGATTGGGGCAGTGGGTTGCGGTCGGAGCAGGTCGGGGCCGAGTCGGAGGGCAGAGGGTTGTTGTGTGGAACACACATGGAGTCGAGAAGCCGAAGTTTAAATGATTAGACTCTGAGTTGGCATGGATATGACAGTGCCCCCCCTTTAGGGCCGAGCCTTGAGGCCCAAGGCGGTCTAGGCCGGGGCCCATCGGAAAGTTCCAGCAGGGTATAAAAACAGTGAACTGGTTCGATTCCAAAAAACACAACTTGACCTCTTACTCCCATGAGCAGACAACCCTCCCGACAACCGACCGCCGCGGAGCGCAAGGCGCAATTGTTGAGGGAGAAGGCGGAGCGAGAGGAGCGAGAGCAGCTGGAAATCGAGAGGCTGGAGGAGGAGGAGCAACGAGAGGAGGAGGAGCGGCAGCGGATGATAGCGCTGCGCCAGTGACAAGCGGAGGAGCAGGCGAGAGAGCGTATGGTGGAAGATATCAGGCAGCAACAAGATGAGGCTGCCGAGGCAGAGCGTCGGGCGATTTGGGCCTGACTCGTCGCAACGACTATGGGGGCCTCGTCGAGCCGTCCGTCAGAAGAACTGATGCAGGTAGATACGGAGGAGTCGGATTCCGAATACACAGATAGGGACGAGGCGAGAGATGAGGAGGAGGAGGAGGAGGAGGCCTCTGGGGATTCAGGGGATAAGGGTAAGGGGAAGGCAAAGGCAAGGGCAGCCCCGCGACGGGGCCATGCGAATGTATTCGGGGGTGAGAACCCCTGCTGGAGGTGCCAGCGAGACGAGGTCCCATGTGAGGTCGCCGGTGGGTAAGTCATTTTGAGGGTTTCCAGGCTACATACATACTGATAGTTTTTTTAGTAACACCAGGAGTTGCTGTCGGTGCAGCAAAATGAAAAAACGGTGCGGGGGTCAAGAGGAGACGGAGCCGAGCGGGGCCGGGGGGATGTCGGGCCAACAATTTGAAGGTGAGTGAGGAGTTTCTGACTGCGAGGTTTGCTGACCAAATGATCCTGTAGAGCTGAAGCGACTTATCGAGGAGGGGCACCAGAAGGCCCTCAAGCGGGTCAATATCATGGAGGTGCGGCTTGCACAGGCCATCACTTGATTGGGGGAGAGGGTGGACAAGGTCGAGCTGACGGCTGGCCGCTATGAACAGTTGCGGCATTGGGAGGCGCAGGTGGATGGTAACTGGTCGAGTAGGGGTATTACAGAGACGGAGGAGACAGAGGAGTCGGAGGAGTCGGAGAGCATCGGAGGCGTTTCAGAAGAGGAGGTGCGAGGTATGATGGAGGATGTGGCGGCGCCGCCCCGCACCTCTGGGAATGATACGGACAGGTAGTTGTACTTGTCCAATAAATTTTTTTGTTTCTTGGTGTGGTGGGTGGTCAGTGGAAAATTCAGAGTGAATGGAGGGGGCCAGGCTTAGTGGGGTAAGAGGAATGGAAAGCCTCTACTAAATCTATGGCATGTTCAAGCTCAGTAGCCGGTAACCATGAAGACTCTTCTTTGGTGTCTTCATAACCTAACCAAATGACTTTGTAGAGAAGTTTGCATGCGCGGTGCCTGATCGATCTTTGAGTCGACGATGCGAGCGATTTCGTATTCTGGTTTGCCGTCGATAGAAACTGGCGCAGGTGGCTGGTTCCAATTCGGGCGGGTATGGTGTTAGGCATGGCCGGTTCGAGCATAGAAACATGGAAAACTGGGTGTACTCCACGCATGGAGTCAGGAAGTCGGAGGGTGAAGGAGTGGGTACCTGCTTGGGTGATGATCTCATAGGGTCCAAGGAACTTTTCGGAGAGCTTTTTGGAGGGACGGGTGGTGCGGAAGAACTGGGCTTTAACGAACACTTTTTGCCCAACCTGTTAGGGGAAGTAAGAGCACCGGAACCAAGTTGATATTTGGGTGGCGAATACAATCGACACCCACACTACTTATATACATAGAGGCCTGCGCACAGACCGGGTAGCCAAACACTACGTAGCTACTAGAACATAACGTACGCAAACAATATACAAACAACGTCAGTCGCACGTGGGTTAGACTCGGGGATGGGGGTGGCCGAAGGCCGAGGCCGGGCTTAGGCATCGGGCATCGGCTAGAGAGGCCGAGCACGGATACCCAACCACAGACCCCTAGACGTACCTTGCGTAAGGGGATATAGTCCCCTTACACAACCTTGAAGTCTGGAGCCGGGAGACGGCGGGCGTCGGCGGAGGTCTGGTATCGTTGCTGGGCTAACGCTATTTCCGACTTCAAGGTGGTATGTAGGTCGTCGAGATCAACCGCAAAATGGCAGGGCCCGAGTGGAGGCGAGATCGCGTTCAGGATGAACCGTGATGTTCGGATGGTATCCTTTATTAGCGAAGAACGGGGAGATACCAGTGGTGGCACTAGGGGCGTTGTTGTAAGCAAACTCAGCTAGCAGGTAGTAATTCGGACCAATTGTCCTGTTGGTAGTTACAATAGACCCGGAGATATTGTTCCAGGGTCTGGTTGGTGCGTTCTGTCTGTCCGTTGCCTTCTGGGTGGTAGCCCGAAGTGAAGTGTAGTTTCATGTCGAGGGCTTGTCCCAATGAGCGGAAGAAGTGAGAGACGAATTCAGAGCTGCGGTTGGAGGTAACATGTTCGGGTACGCCATGCTTGGAGAAGACGTGGAGGACGAATAGGCGGGCGAGGTCGGAGGAGGTGACAGTATCGTAGGTGGGGATGAATAAGGATTGCTTGGTGAGTCTGTCGACTATTACTAGGATGGCATCGTAGCCGGAGGAGGCAGGGAGTTTCTCGATGAAGTCCATGGAGATTGAATTCCAAGGGCGTTCAGGGATGGGGAGTTGCTTGAGGAGACTGTAGGGGCGGTGGCACTGGGGTTTAGACCTCATACAGGTGACACAAGACTTACAGAAATCTTTGACAAAGGTGCGGACACTAGGCCAGGTGTATTCGCGCCGGATGAGTTCCAGCATTTTATTCTGACTGAAGTGGCCAGCTAGGACATGGTCATGCTTGTACTGGAGGACCTGAAGTCAGAGATTGTCGGCGTCAGGGACGTAGATTCTGTCGTCTAGGAGGAGGAAACCTTTATTGTTAACTGACCAACGGCCTTCTGGGCTGGCAAGATGGGCGGAGGCGATCGGATCCGCTGGTAGAGCGGCGAGGATATTGCGGTGTAGTTGGTCGAGATCCATGACTACAGCTGCGCAAAGGGAAGGGGCGTAAAGAGTGGTGGCACGGACAGAGGCCGTGAGCTGTTCATGAGTGAACACAGGCCGGAAGTTGTGCGGGTTGACTGATGCATAGTCGCTATTCCCCCCTTTAGGGTAGACGTCCCATCGTCTAGTTAGGGTGTCAGGCTTGGTGCCGAGGCGGCCAGGTCGGAACCTGGATGATGAGGTGGAATTGGGATAGGAACTTGGACCAACGAGCTTGGCGGCGAGTAAGGATCTTGGTGGTGCAGAAGTACTTCGAGGTTTTTGTGGTCGGTGACTACATCAATAGTGAGAGGGGCACCCTCAAGATAGTGCCGCCAGATATGAAAAGCCTCGAATATCGCCAGGAGTTCCTTGTCGTGGGTGTCATAATTAAGTTCGGCTGTGTTAAAGGTGCGGGAATGGAATGCAACAGGGTGAACCTCACCTGTCATCGGTGATGATAGAGAGGATAGCCGCAAGGGCGTAGTCGGAGGCGTCGGTCTCGACAATGATCTGAGCGTTGGGGGCCCAAGGAGTGAGGATGGGGGTGGATATGAATGCTTCTTTCAAGGAACTGAAGGCTTCACGGCATTCGTCAGTGAAATTCCATTTCATGTCTTTGCGGGTGAGGTGAGTGAGCGGAACGACGATGTCGGAGTAACCATGAATGAAGCGATGGTAAAAATTGGTGAAACCTAAGAAGGACTGGATGTCCTTGACTTTCTTGGGTTCCGGCCACTCCTGGATGGTCTTGACCTTAGATTGGTCCATTCGGAGACCGTCGGGGGAAAGAATGTAGCCGAGATATTCCACTGTGTCAGAGTGGAACTGGCATTTGTCGGGGTGGGCGTATAGGCCATGTTGTCGGAGCCGCTTAAGGACCTCCTTGACTTGGTCACAATGGATACTATGATTGTCAGAGTATATCAGGATGTCGTCAAGATAGATGGTAACGCAGACGTCGAGCATGTCCTTGAATATACAGTATCGTTCATGAACCGCTGGAAAGTGGCAGGGGCGTTGGTGAGGCCGAAAGGCATAACCATCCATTCGAAGGAGCCAGTAGCGGGTCCGAAAGGCGGTCTTCCATTCGTCGCCATCAGCAACGCGGACAAGATGGTAGGCATGACTGGAGGTCGATTTTGGTATATACGTGGGCTTTGCGAGGGGAGTCTAAGAGGTCGGAGATGAGCGGAAGGGGGTAGCGGTCCTTCTTGGTAATACGGTTGAGACCTCTAAAATCAACACATAAGCGGAGGGAGCCGTCCTTTTTCTTGACGAAGAGGACTGGGGCTCCATGAGGAGAAGTGGAAGGGCGAATGAAACCAATGGACAAATGTTCAGTTAATAAAATCACAGTAGAGCTCCAAGCTCTGATTGTGAAAGGGAATAAATGGTACCGACCGGAGGTTGACCACCGTCCTCTAGGTTAATCTGGAGGTCGTAAGGGCAGTGTGGAGCTGAGTGTGTCAGCACGCGATTTACTGAAAACATCAGCAAACTCATGGTATTCCTCGGGGATGGACGAGAGGTCAGCCGGGTCTTCGGAGACAGAAGAGGACGCGGCCGATGCGGAGGCGGCGGAGAGATTGATTCGGAATTGTTGGGAGCCAGGGAGCTTGGCAGCGCGGATAAAGGCAGGAGTGTTTATCAGGGATATGTGCGGTTTTGCAAGGGGGACAGATTGGGACGAGGTCCCGGACAGGGGTGGTGAACCTAGGTCAGGAGTGTCAGGGGTGGCCATAGGCGGGGCCGATGTGGGTGCAACGCAGGTAGGGACGGAAGCAGGATTCTCGAGTAGGGATGGCCGGAAAGTGATACTGCCCAAAGCCCAGTCAATCAACGGATTGTAGCGGGTGAGCCAGTTATGTCCTAAGACCACAGAACAGGAAGAGTCGAGCCGGGTGACATAAGTGTCCAAGATAATAGATTCACCGGAGGGGAAAGATACAGGCAGTTGCGCAAGCTCCGTAATGTAGGCATTTGAGGTCCCGTCAAATAACCGAAGTTCAATAGCCGGGATGGACGAGGTTGGAATACTATGAGAACGAACAAAAGATGAGTCCACAAAACAGTGAGTAGAACCACTATCAACAAGAGCTTTGAAAGGAGAAAGAGAAGAGAAATCAGAACTAACTACATTGTCCATTGTAGAAATCGGGTCTGAAGTGGAGAGTACGGAAGCGGAAACAGAAGATAAAGAAGTAACTACAGGAGAAGTTAATGTAATATGAAAAGAGTTCAGGTCGGAAAGAGCAGGACGCATTGAGACGGAAACTCTCTGGGGCACAGCAGAGTTCAATGCGATCCTCAGTCTGTGCAGAGGCCTGAGGACCGCCGACTATTTTTCCGAGCTTGGGAGAGTCGGCGCGTCTGTCTCGGGAAGCTGAGCCTGTCGGCCTTTAGCCTTGGCATCAGGGAATTTCTTCTTGTCACAGTTGGCAGCCCTGTGATTGGGATCTGCACAGACAAGGCAGAGGTTATTGTCAAAATGTCGTTGACGTTCCTCAGGGGGTTAATTTACCGTCCTTACCAAGTTTACTAGTAAGGTCGGATTTGGGCGGGGCCGATTTCTGACCGGCGGGCGGATTGGGCGGATTGCCCTTGAAGTTATTGTTGGGGGTGCTGCCTCTGTTATTATTGGCAGGCTTGGCAGCAGGTTGCGGGTTAGTCGAGGTGGAAGGGGATGGGTTACCTCCAGGTTTCCTAGAGGTGGTCAGGTCCGAAGTGGCTTTGGCACGGGCCTTCTCGTGTTGGCGCTCCCAGTAGCGAGCATCGATCTTCATTGCTGCTGCTCGCATTTCGATGAAGGTGTCGGGCTTGCCGTCGGGCTGATTGGACAGGATGTCCTGGATGCGGTCAGGGAGGCCCTTGTAGTAGTGGTGACAAAATACTTCATCACCCCAGCGGAGTTGGCCAGCTAGGCGGAGAAAGTTGACGTTGTAGACGGCGATCTTCTTGTCGTAGCGCATTCGGAGGGAGTCAAGCTGCTCAGCAGCTTCTCCGGTCAGATCTGCGGGACCGAAATTGGTCTGCAGTTCCAGGGTGAACTGGTCCCAGTCCTCGATCCAGTCGTGTATTATTCCATGGTTGTCAGCCTCGTCGAGGCTGATTTCGAAGTGTTGCTGTGCCATGCCTGTGAGGTATGTCAACGCGAAGTTGACCTTGGTGGTGGGGATAGCGAACTGGGCCGGGTTAGTACGGAAATAGAGCCGACATTGGAAGAGGAAGGGTTTGAGTTTGGCAGGGTCGGAACCTGTAAAGATGTCAGGTTCGTGAGCTTTGGTCCGGGGAGATCGAGGAGGCTGTGGGGCTTGAGAGTTCCCACGGCCGTCCATTTGATCGGCTATGCATTGGAAAACTCGGAGTATGAGTCTATCATGGTCATCTTGGGTGTTGCCAGGTGGGATGTTGTTGTTGTTGTCGCCATTGTCTGATGGTTTGTCGTCGCCTGGGGGCCCATCCCCATTGTCAGGATTGTCGTCAGGGTCACCAGGGTCACTGGGATCAGGATTGGGGTCGGGGCCCTCGTCAGGACCGTCGGGAGTCCGAAATAACGAAGGTTGGATATCTTCAGAGAAGCGGTCGGGAGTCGATGGTGCGACCGATTGTAGACGAGAGTGAGGAGCCCTCAGGGAGTTGGGTTGCAGTTCTTCGGAAAGGGGTTGTCGAGCGACACGTCTACTACAGGCGAACAGCCGGGGACACGAGAGTGCGGGTACAGGTAACTGTTCGAGAGACCATGGTTAGAAGGGATCAGAAAATGTGATGGACAGGAGGAGTGTGAGTCTGATAATACTGTTAGAGCCGGTGCAGGTCGGGACCGAAGCGGAGGGTCGGGGTGGTATCCTTGGTATAAGGTAACCAGGGACAGGGCAAAGTCAGTACATAGACTTTGGGACCGAGGCGGAGTACGTCAGGCGGGGGGTTGGACTTACGGCCTCAGCTTATGTGCTGTGCCCTCCTACTGTCCTAGTCCATATTTCAGGAAGTCAGAGCCGAAGCGGAGCGAGGCAGAAGAGAGGAGAGGATAGGGAACAGGGAGCTGGTCCACTGCTCGATTCGATTATCAGACTGAGGAGTACAAGCCAAGTACCTATGGTATATATACTACTGGCCTTACAAACTATGACTCGTACTGACTACGTGCGGAGCAAAGCAGAGACCGATCTAGTTACAAACGGATTACAAACGGATTACGAATGGAATGGAAATGGGTACAGGTATGGAGACTAATAATGTATCTTGACTATGGACAGGAAATGGAGACAGGGGTATGAGACACCAAGGGTCAGGTGACCACGGCACGTGTGGAGGTGGTTGCGTGATTGGGGCAGTGGGTTGCGGTCGGAGCAGGTCGGGGCCGAGTCAGGAGGGCAGAGGGTTGTTGTGTGGAACACATGTGGAGTCGAGAAGCCGAAGTTTAAATGATTAGACTCTGAGTTGGCATGGATATGACATGGGGACAGTAAGGCAGTAGGCAGAAACAGGCTCAATTCTCCTTTGATAAATTCAATAGATGAGTCTAAGGGTAACAGGGAGTGGGTGTAATGATTTGATCCATGGGAGGAGGTGTGATTTGGGATGTAAGCAAGAGCAGATTGGGGGTGAATGTTGGTGTTGGTTTGATTCATGTTTTTAATGTACAGTGGCATCCAAAAGTATTGCACTGTCACATGACCAATGGTGTTGCGCTGCAAAATCATTTCATTTGTGAAATCACTAGCTAATAAAGTAACTAACTCTCCATTACCAAATAATATCAGTATATGGCCATGGTCAGACACTGGGTGTGAGAGATTTAGAGTACTATCTAAAATATGTGAAGGTGGACATCTCAGAAACAGAACCAGAACACCCAGACAAGTAAAAAGTGATGTTAACTAACTTATTGGTGACAAGGCTATGGAAGAATGACTCTGGTATGAATGTACCCAAGCATTGTATCTGATACCATGTTAACTAAGATATTAGTTAAGATACTCATGACTGCACAAAAGACCCATTTCTTCACCTCTGCCCTAGAAAGCAGACGAGTTGCAACACCTATGTCATCCGGATGGTACCTAGTCATAATAACAGGTCTGGGAGTGAATCTTGACAAAAGAATGTAGGGATTAGCTAATGCCCTGACAAGAATGTCCCCTTGGAATGGTTCTGATGATATTGAAACCTAAGGGATCAAATGGGGGTATCCCAGAGGGTACTCAGGGAAGGATGCCCCCTCATAGAAACAAAAAGAGATCAGAAATGATGAACTAGAAAATGAAGATTGATAATAATAGAATAAGCTAATTAATTCTAGTGTTAGTCTACTACCTGAAGACTATGGAAGTGGACTTTAGAACATTAGGGTTGAGAAACTCAGGTGTGGAGAGTCTGAGAATAAAAACCAATAGATAAATGTTAGCAAGGAAACTCGCTAACCTGGCTGGCTGTGATATAAATAGCCAGGCGCCTAGGGAGCAAGTCCCTGAGAGCAAATTGATGTCACTGATATCAGAACTCCTAGAATGATGCTCCTAAATGATGAGGAGACAATAAAATGATGAAGCTGAAGGCTTGTTTCAGGTATACCCATAAGTTAATTGTATATTGTTATAAAGAGGCAAGAAACTGCTTGCCTATTTCCCCCCCTGATTGTATGGTTGATTAGGATAGGAATATAAAGCAATTTTACACAATTTTCTTCGGTCATAGACCACCAGAGACTTAAAGAGTTCTACTCTTTAAAAACCAGACCCTTTGAAATGATTGAGATATTGACAGACCCTTCTGCTTGACTTGAGAATTGAATACGAGTTGCTACGCCTCTTCTGTTCTTAAGTAGAAAGTTCACTAACTTCCATTTCTTTGGGTTCCTCTTAGAGGCCTTGCCTCAGAAGTATACCATTGAATTGTAGAGCTGTTTAATTGAGAAGCAAACATAGTATGCTAGGGCCCGTTGAAAACACTGTCCACTAGGTCTATCTAGTTTAAAGATACTTACTGCAGGAGCTTGCTAGAAGCCTGTCTCACTGAGTAGTATAAAGTTTTATTGCATTGTTCAGAAGCTGTAGTGTGCTAGGGCCTGTTAGATAACGCCATCCGCTAGGCCTACTAGCTTAAAGACACTTACTGCAGGAGCTTGTCAAAAGCCTGTCTCGCTGGGTAGTGTAAATTTACAGTATTGTCAAGAGAAAAGGACATAGTACGCTAGGGCCCATTAGAACACATTGTCTGCTAGGTCTACAGAGGTTCACTGATTGCAAAAGCTTGCGTTTTGCCTGACTTATTGAATCATGAAGATATTAGTTAACATATTATATAGTAACGACCGTCAAAGTTCCCATTGTATTCAGATAGAACAACTGTTTGTCTAGTTGGAGACTAAGAGAATAACTTACCAAGACCCTAAAAACACTAGAATTGAATATATTTCTGGAGATCTGTGACAACCTCTCCCCCATGAACTTATAAAGTTGGAATTAGCAAACCTGTTAACAAACTTCATTTTCGATCTTGTAAAGTAATCTGCATTTCAATGGATCAATTCTCTCTCATTCTTCAAGATCATTGTTGTTTCATCCATAAATTATATTGACAGAGAGCTCTGACTTGAAAAGGAGAAATTTAGATTCATCAGAGAAAATTACCTTCTTCCAATCATCTACTGTCCAATCAGAATGCTGGCATACCCATGCAAGTCACTTCTTCTGATTGATTGGAGAAATGTAGGGACAGGGCCTCCTGACTTGGCATATCAATCCTTTCTCCTTTAGGGAGCATGCTACTATTTGGCGTGACACACCCAGGAAGGTGGTTTTAGCCAATTCAGTTGCATTGAATACCTCTGTTTGGACAAGAAGCTGGGCCCCAACTCACACTTAGTGCTCATCCAGCTTTCAAGGGTGACTGGATTTGGGCCTGACATAATATGGATCTTCAGTTTTGGAGAATCTGTTGAGTACATGGCTGACAGTAGAGTGGTAGATACTGATCCTTGACCCAATCTGTCTATGGGTCATCCCAGAAGACCAGAGTTCAACAATGCAAGCAACTTTAGATGGGGAAGTATAGACCATGGTGTAATAAGGCTGAATGATGCAAAAAACTTGAGGTTTGTTCACTCTGGCTTCGTCTATATAGCTTCAAAGGTGATTGAACTTAGATGTCCAAAAGAAATGCACCATAGGTGTGGCACTAAAACATGAATTTTATTCCTAGAATACATTATACAGCAAAGTTTCATTGCCATGATGATTCCTTGTGTCCTGGAGCATGAAATGGCATACTTTGTTTCATGTCAAGTGTTACATGAAATAGATAAGCAAGATCAAGAGATCAGGTCACATGATGGTGTGATACTTTTGGATGCCACTGTATGTTGTCTGAGGCTTCTTCTGGGTGTAGGGTTTACTGTGGTGATTGGGAGGCCATGTGTTTCTTGGTAGGTATTTAAGTCTTCTAGGGCACGGGGTATCAGATTATCTTCTGGGATCCATTCATTTTCATTATGGCTGAAGCCTTTCCATTTTATGTAGTATTGATTTTTCCCATGTCATCAGCAGTGATTGATGATTGATTTCATTTCATATTGTTCTTCATCATTGATGATATCAGGTGGTGGTGGTAGTGGGGTTTTTCCATAGATCTTATTTTCTTGTAGTGGAGTTAGAAGGATGGCATGGAACACAGGGTGTATCTTTCATGTTTTGGGTATTTTTAGTTTGTATGTGAGCAGTGATAGGATCTGTTTGATTGGGAAGGGTCCTAGTCATTTTGGCATTATTTTCCTTGATGGGAATGCTGTCTTTATATTCTTGGCTTCCAACCATACTTGTTGTCCTAGGGTAAAGGGTTTGAAGTTTGAGGTCCTTCTTTTGGCCATTGTTTCAGATGCTAATTGGTGGGTAGCCTATGCTTCTTTCCTGGCATTATCTAGGTTGTGGAGTCATTCATTGACAGAAGGGAAGTTGGTGTTTTCTATGATTGTGGGAATAGGTGGGGAGTTGTATCCCATGATTAGTTCAAATGGGGATTGGTTTCTTGTAGCATGTGTTTTTGAGTTGTGCACAAATTTGGCCATTGGTAGCATTTCAGACCATGAGGTTGAATTTTTTGTGCAATAGATGGAGAGATAGGTTTCAATTTCTTGATTGTATTGTTCAGTCAATCCATCTGTTTGATAACCAGTAGAGAATGCTTGTTGAATGTTGAGTCTGTTCATAAGGTTTTGCATGGATTTTGCTGCGAATCTAGGGTCTCTGTTGGAGATGATTTTGTCAATAAGGAGTCTTGCAATGTCATTGGCTGTTGCAGTGTCTGAAGTTAGAGTAAAAGCTACCCCCTTCATAAGGCCATGGTCCACCACAGACAAAATGGCATTATGGCTGTAAGATGGCAGTTATGATGCAATTAGATCCCAGGCTATCTGGGTGAAGGGCTGGAGGGAGTTTGAGTGGGGCATGGGTAGGAGGGGTGGAACTTTAGGTTGTCTGATAATTTTGTATTGCTGGCAGGTGGAGCAGCCTTTGACATAGTTCTTGATGAATGTGGCCATACCAGACCAGTATACTTCTTTTCATGCTAGATGGTATGTTTCTTGCTTGCTAGGGTGGCCTCATGATGGATGATTTTGGTATTGAGCCCTAATGTCTCATCAGAGCTGGAGGTCTTCTGGTATGACAACCCTATTTTGGTATGTGAGTAATGGACCATTTGTGGTGTATATTGTTCCATAATCATTGTTGGTGGATTTGGGAATAGATTCTTTCAGAGTCTGGAGTGTCTTGGATAAGGTGGGGTCAAATTTGGGGAATGTAGTAATTCATTTCTGGAGTTTGGTGTCAATCACATTTATGAATAATTTGTCCAGTAGTACAATTGTCAGGCCGACAGAGTTTGTGAATAATTTGTTGGGTAGCATAGTAACATGTTCATTGTCATTACCTTCTTCAGGTGCATGGTCTGTGTAAGGGGAACTTCAGGTCACTGCTCACAACCTCAAATTCAGAAATCTGATTCCCAACCTCCTAGCACTCGGAAATCTGATTCCCTGCCTCCCTATGCTTGGAAACCTGATCCCCAGCTTCCCTATGCTTGGAAATCCAACTACCTGCCTTCCTGCATTCGGAAATCTCATCCCCAGCCCCCTTTGGCCCAGAATTTGGTCCTCCAGCACTCCAGTGCTCGGAGTTCCTTCCTACACCCCCCCAATGCAGATGCAAACCCTCACTGGTGCATGTGACCCTGGCCCAAGCCCATTCCCGACCATACCCACTTTAGACATGCCTGACACCTCACAGCCATTTATGTAGAGTAGATTACTTAACTTGGACTTATAGCAAGTAGTATAAGTAGTGTAGGTGAGCTTGGAAAAACCTTACTCAATTCTCTAAGGTTTCCTCCTGCTCAGGTATGTACTTGGATAGATGTCCCAGAATGACACTAAGGTTTCCCCCTGCTCAGTTGATGCAATGCAACAACCAGGTTGCCCTTACAGTCTGGGCAGCAGGAAAGAACATCTGGTGCCAGTATTCTGGTTCCAGGCACATGTTCAAGTTTAAAGTTGAATTGTGAGAGAATCTGTACCCATCAGGCCTGTCATTGGTTCAATTTCTGGGGTTTTCTCCAGTACATCAGGTTCTGGTGGTCAGTTTTGATGACTGCAGTATGTGGTGATCCTTCAAGATAATGGCACCATTCTTCAAGGGTGCAAATTATTGCTAGTAGTTCTTGGTCATAGACATCATAGTTTCACTCAGCAGGGTTGAATGTTTTTGATATGAAGGTGACTGGTTTTTGGTTACCATTTATGTTGTTCTGGTATAGGACTCCTCCAGAAGCATATTTGAAAGCATTGGATTCGACTTTGAAGGGTTTATTTTGGTCTGGCATTAGAAGTACCAGTTCTTTTGTAAAGGCATTTTTGAGGGTGTTAAATGATTCTTGCATTTTGTTTGTCCACTGGAATTTCTTGTTCTTCATGAGGAGTTTATTGAGGAGTTTGGTGTGGTCTGAGTAGTGTTGGATAAATTTTCTATAGAAGTTGCAGAACCCTATGAATCGCTTATCTATTTCATGTAACACTTGAGGTGAAACAAAGTATGCTGTTTCGTGCTCCAGGACACAAGGAATCATCATGGCAATGAAACTTTGCTGTATAATGTATTCTAGGAATAAAATTCATGTTTTAGTGCCACACCTATGGTGCATTTCTTTTGGACATCTAAGTTCAATCACCTTTGAAGCTATATAGGCGAAGCCAGAGTGAACAAACCTCAAGTTTTTTGCATCATTCAGCCTCATTACACCATGGTCTATACTTCCCCATCTAAAGTCGCTCGCATTGTTGAACTCCGGTCTTCTGGGATGACCCATAGACAGATCGGGTCAAGGATCAGTATCCATCACTCTACTGTCGGCCGTGTACTCAACAGATTCTCCAAAACTGAAGATCCATATTATATCAGGCCCAAATCTGGTCGCCCTCGAAAGCTGGATGAGCGCCAAGTGCGAGTTGGGGCCCGGCTTCTTGCCCGAACGGAGGTATCCAATGCAACTGAATTGGCTAAAACCACCTTCCCGGGTGTGTCACGCCAAACAGTAGCATGCTCCCTAAAGGAGAAAGGATTGATATGCCGAGTCAGGAGGCCCCATCCCTACATTTCTCCAATCAATCAGAAGAAGCGACTTGCGTGGGCATGCCAGCATTCTGATTGGACAGTTGATGACTGGAAGGAGGTAATTTTCTCCGATGAATCTAAATTCCTCCTTTTCAAGTCAGATGGCCGTCAATATGCTTGGATGAAGCCCGGACAGGCCCTGGACCCTCGATTTACCAAGAAGAACATCAAACACGGGGGGGGGAATATTATGGTTTGGGGGTGCATCACTAGTCGGGGGGTAGGGAGGTTACATCAGATATCTGGCATCATGTGTGGTCCGGATTATGTCAAGATTCTTGAAAAGTCTTATCTAGGGACTCTCAAGGATCTTAATCTGAGATCCACAGGTCGAAGCGCACCGATTTTCCAGCAGGATAACGATCTGAAACACAGGAGTAAAGTTGCCAAGGAATTTTTCAAGAAGAAAAAAATTCGCCGCTTGGACTGGCCACCCTCAAGCCCTGATATGAACATTATAGAGCATGCATGGGACCAATTGGATCGTCTTGTGCATGCCCATGACCCTCTTCCTCGCAACCGGGATGAGATGTGGGCTGCTCTTCAGGAGGAATGGGGTAATATATCTCAAGAAAATTTGGACACCCTTTTTGAGAGTATGCCTCATCGTGTTGAGGCAGTAATTAAGGCCCGGGGTGGAAACACCAAGTACTAACTTGTTTCGAGGTGAATGGTTTTGTTTTCATCCCACAATGCTCTAATCTTATCTCTTAATAGGTGATGTCCAAAAGTATTGCACCATCCTTTTCACACTCCTCCTCATTTTTTGATTTAAATTCTGTATATTATGTCTCTCTACTACTATATATCGATTCCCTACATGCTTAGCTCTCTGTCAATATAATTTATGGATGAAACAACAATGATCTCGAAGAACGAAGAGAGAGTTTGTATGTCATGTATGCATTTTGGGATTGGCCATTCTTGGATTCCTTTGAGTTTGCCTGGATCCATCTTGATTTCATTGGATAATATAATCATTCCCAGGTATTCAAGTTGTTTTTTGTTGAATTCACATTTTTTGGTTTTCAGATATAAGTCATGTTCCTTGAGTCATTGTAAAACTTGTTTTGTTAACTGGTTGAGTTGCTCCTCTGTTTTAGCATAGATTAGAATGTTGCCCATATATATAATTACTCCTCCTTTCTTTTTGTTTTTTTTTTTAAATCAACAATTTATTACACAGGGCCCATTAGCAGTCCACTATTCCTCCTTTCTCTAGAAGGTCATTGAAGATGGTATCCATCATATGTTGGAAGGTTGCAGGGCTGTTACACATTCCAAAGAACATCACTGTTGGTTTGAAGAGACTGAAAGGTGTTTGAATGCAGCTTTCCATTGGTCACCATCCTTGATTTGTACATTGTTGTATCCTAGTTGGACATCAACTTTCATGAAGTGTTTTGCTCCTTTTAATTTGTCCATGATATTTGAGATCATTGGGATAGGGTAGGTGTTTTTGACTGTATGGTCATTTAGGTATCAGTAGTCTTGGCAGGGTCTTAGATTGCCATCTTTCTTTCCCACAAAGAAGAATGGGGAGGCCATTGGTGATTTCAATGGTCAGATAACCTTTTCAGAGGTTCTCATTGATAAATGTTTTGAGTTCCTTTTCTTTGGCCATTGAGAGTTGGTACAGTTTCATAGAGATGGGTTTAAAGTCAGGTTTGAGATCAATGTGATTGTATGGTTGGGATGGAGGGAAACGTTCAGATTTCTTTTTGTCAAATATGTTGAGCCATTTCTTGAATTTGATGGGGATTTTCTGTGCTTCTTCTTTTAGTTTGTTCATCATATTTTGGATTTTGGTAGCCATCATAATTTTTGTGTTAATTTTTAATGGTATGTCAATCATTGGCTTCATTTCATCATTGAATGAGTATTTGTCAAAGTTAGTGGCATCCAGTCCTATATATTCAGGTGGATCATTTTCTGGGAGTGGGTTGGAGGGTCTTGAGCCATAAGGTTCATGACAATCAAGTTGATTTTGATTGGTCATCACATACTTCATAATAGTGTAGGGAATGAGTTGTGGTTCTTTTTGGGTTGCCAGGTAAATGTTTTCTTTTTCCAGTTAATGTCTGGGTTGTATTGTTCTAGCCAAGGTAGGCCTATGATGAGGGTTTGATCCCCAGTGTTGGTGACATAAGCTTTGATTTGTGTTACCCAGGTTAGGGGTTTGCTTGTGAGTAGCACAGAGTTTGTCACAGGATGTCTATACAGACTTGGTCCTGTCCTACTAAGCGTGACTTGGAGACAATGGAGCACTATAAGTCCAGCTGGTTTGGAGGCAAAGAAGTATAGGAGGCAAGAACTGTATAACACTAAGATAAGGATACATGGTATTGTACTGTATCCTTATATACTTCTAAGTGTGGCTGTACTCCTACTATAATGGTCCAGACCCAGGTAACTATGAGTCATCGATAAGTGAAATGAGTCATGAACTAAAAATAGTCCTTCTGATGTACACTACTGATTGTTTCATAGTGACATGGGAGTATAGACTAAATATAACTGTCCTTCTGATGGGGTTTCTGATAACATTAGGTCCGTTTCTAGAGTTGTTTTCCATCACAACTTGTTAGTTTCCTTCTTCCAGGTATTTGGCTAAGTAATTGGGCTCATAGTAATCGATTTGGGGATAATTGGTGGAGTCTGAATGAGGGGGAATGACAGGGGAAAAGGTAGGAGTGGGAGTTCTGTGCAAGTTGAGCACTGCAGCAGTTCCTGGGGATGGAGGTTGTTCTGGGTAAAAGATGTTGTACAAGAGTCGTCTGAAATGGGGGCTTTCTATTCTTTCTTCTATTGGGGTGGTTTGGTTTTCTTCAGAAGGCACTGCATGGTTCTCCTGTAATGTTGGACTTGGTAACCTCATCATAGCATTCCTCATAGTAGTCCTCATTGGTGAGGTTGATGTACCTATTATGAGTCATAGGGGTAGTTAAGGGGTGGGCTGCTGAATTTCTGGAGTAGGGGGTGTGTTGGGTCTTCCGAGCTGGACATTCGGTCCATTTATGGTGGGGGGCATCAATATTTGATGCAATCATATGAGTAATGCCCTGGGGCATATTGCTTGCATCCCAAGCAGGCAAATTGGGGGCAGTCCATAGCCCAGTGTCCTGTGTGTCTACATTGGATGCAGACTGATCTGTCAGTGGTTCAGGGGTCGGTTTGTGTGTGAATGGGATTGGGGGAGTTCCAAACTGGGATGGTGTTATTGGTGACAGTGTGGGTGGTGTTTCTGGTGGGGGTGAGATGTCTGAAAGGGTTTCTGAGATTGGCAGGCTTCTTTCCCTTATTGGAAGTGGTGGTGGCGATAGTGGTAGGGGTTGTTGTGGCAGTGGAGGGGATGGTTGTGGTGGGGGGCTGCAAGGTATGTACCTCATTTTGCTTGGGTATGTTCTTCGACACCTTGGACATGAGGCCCAATCTTGAGTGGAGAAGTTGCTCAAGTGATTCTGCCCAGGCCTGTTGCATATTGTATGCAGCAGCAAGAACCTTAGTCTGTCATATGTGGTGGGTGTAGTCAGACCAGAGTTGTTGGTCGTATTCTGAAATTGAAGAGTGTTCCAATTTATTCATTAATGCGCTGATTTCGCGCATATACATGAATTCCATACTCCGGAACAATTCTCTACATAGAATCATTGGCTATATCATTAAAGAACCCTATAGAGGATTGGTACTATGTCCCATAGTAGCCAGTTTGACCAAACTGAGGATATTTGAGCCTCAGAAGCGTTCAAACTAGCTCATTATCACTAAGCTTAGTGAACCAAGCTATCAGAATGCTCTCTGGAGGGATTCCGGACTCTCCATAGCCTATCAAGTATACTCCGGTCGCATCCAGGGACCTTACAAGCAGTTTTCTGATGAACTTGGATTTGTTGGAACCTAAAGAATGTACATAGCAGCTGTCACAGGTGTATTACACCCATAGCAAGCCCAATAATGATGACCAGACCACGGAATGGAATGTCCAACGTTTGGGAGGCAACACCCAATGCCCAAAACCCTAGACATATCAAAGACTCATAATTAACAAGTGCTTTGTGGGTCCCAGCACCTTGGCATATTGCCTAACTGAGATTAATTACAACGGATCAAGGGATTGTCCATACACCATACATTCCGATCATAATTGATCTGGAGGCTTAATGCACTTGTGTGGATGCAGAATAATGCAGACAAGCACAGAACACATCTGGCTGGATTGCCATTTGTCAATCAGAGAAAAACCCATAATCCAGGGCAAGGTAGAAATGCTGCCAAACCTTCCAAAATATTCTGCAGTACCTGTAACAATTAAGCTTATTGTTTTCTATTTCATATTTACTATCTCTCATATGTATCTAAACAATATAAATATGGTTGTGCTTGTTTGTGGAGAAGGGAGAGGTCTCACCCCCACTTCCACATGCAAGTCTGCAAGCCATGATCAAGAATGGTTTCAGAGGACTATTTAGTGTGCATTGTTAAGTATGATTTCTTCAGTCATCAACCAACCCAGAGACAGAGACAGAGAACAGAGAACAGAGTTTAGAGTTCCAGAGTGCTAGAGACAGAGACAGAAACAGAGAACAGAGTTCAAAGACCAGAGACCAGAGACTAGAGACCCTGCACTTTGAATTGACAGGGATTGTCCTTTCACTGTTGCACCGTATGGCTAAGATAACTTCAACGGCTGTTCATTAACCTCTAAAAACACTATCCTCTTGAATTTCACTGTCAGAACACACCCCCAGAACACCCTAAAAGACAAAACTGTTCATTATCTATCTCATACTACTTGTATTAACTTAAGCTTATCGAATTTTGACTAAGCTTAGTGAGAACAAGCCCTTTATCTATATTAAAACCCATGAACGTTTCCACCTTTTCATCTGGAGCCCACCGTGAGGGGGGTTTTCAGTTGAATTTCACGAGACAAACACCAAAAGACTTGGACACTGGCCCACCTTTCACCTGCAAAGCAGAAAAAGGTTCAAGCAAAGACTGTAAAGTCACCCAAAACATCCTCCAAGAGCAGTCTCAGGAAGGTCGACCCCACAAAACAGAGAACTACTCGGAATTCTAATTGTCCAGAAGGTTCTGAAGGCCTCATCACCACTAGTACCTCTTGAAAGTGAAAAGATCCTACTAGTTCTATAACTGCAAGCACAGCAAGTGGTTTAGCAGTTGCAGTATCAAGAGAAGTTGCACTGCCAATCTCTACTGCTCCCAGAATTACTATAAGGCTTCCAGCCTCAGCTTGCAACATAGCACATATTCTGCACACCGAAAGCCAGGATGGTGAAAAGGTGGAAATGTTTGTGGATTTTTAATATGGATAGAGGGCTTGTTTTCACTAAGCTTAGCCGAAATTTGATAAGCTTAAGCTAATACAAGTGATATGAGATAGATAATGAACAGTTTTGTCTTTTAGGGTGTTCTGGGGGTGCGTTCTGACAGTGAAATTCAAGAGAGTAGTTTTTTAGAGGTTAACAAACAGCCGTTGAAGTTATCTTAGCCATACAGTGCAACAATAAAAGGACAATCCCTGTCAATTCAAAGCGCAGGGTCTCTAGTCTCTGGTCTCTGGTCTTTGAACTCTGTTCTCTGTCTCTGTCTCTGTCTCTAGCACTCTGGAACTCTAAACTCTGGACTCTGTTCTCTGTCTCTGTCTCTGGGTTGGTTGATGACCAAAGAAATCACACTTAATGATGCACACTAAATAGTCCTTTGAAACCATTCTTGATCATGGCTTGCAGACTTGCGTGTGGAAGTGGAGGTGAGACCTCTCTCCTCTCCACAAACAAGTGTGACCATATTTATATTGTTTAGATACATATGAGAGATAGTAAATATGAAATAGAAAACAATAAGCTTAATTGTTACAGGTACTGCAGAATATTTTGGAAGGTTTGGCAGCATTTCTACCTTGCCCTGGATTATGGGTTTTTCTCTGATTGACAAATGGCAATCCAGCCAGATGTGTTCTGTGCTTGTCTGCATTATTCTGCATCCACACAAGTGCATTAAGCCTCCAGATCAATTATGATCGGAATGTATGGTGTATGGACAATCCCTTGATCCGTTGTAATTAATCTCAGTTAGGCAATATGCCAAGGTGCTGGGACCCACAAAGCACTTGTTAATTATGAGTCTTTGATATGTCTAGGGTTTTGGGCATTGGGTACGTTGGATATTCCATTCCATGGTCTGGTCATCATTATTGGGCTTGCTATGGGCGTAATACACCTGTGACAGCTGCTATGTACATTCTTTAGGTTCCAACAAATCCGAGTTCATCAGAAAACTGCTTGTAAGGTCCCTGGATGCGACCGGAGTATACTTGATAGGCTATGGAGAGTCTGGAATCCCTCCAGAGAGCATTCTGATAGCTTGGTTCACTAAGCTTAGTGATAATGAGCTGGTTTGAACACTTCCGAGGCTTGAATATCCTCAGTTTGGTCAAACTGGCTACTATGGGACATAGTACCAATCCTCTATAGGGTTCTTTAATGATATAGCCAATGATTCTATGTAGAGAATCATTCTGGAGTACAGAATTCATGTATAGGTGTGAAATTGGTGTATCATCTCCCCCTAACCAATTGCTGACTGTCCTCAGTCATTATCTCCTTCAAATTTGCAGTATCTGAGTCTCTCTGATGTGCTCTATGTTCTAGAACATTCACTAGCTTTGAGAGTAGCATACTCTTGCTAAGCTTATTCCAAAATGATGTCATGTCACCAAGTTTAACTGTATAGATCAAGTTCTTGTTGCTATAGCCTAAATTTTTATCTCATTATTGGGTCTTTTAAAAGTCCCAAGGTCTCGTTTCCTCTCTTTCATTCTCCCTCTCACTTCTCACTTGTCTATTTTCATCTTGACTTTCAGTCTTCTATGCCCACCCACAGCAACAATGGACAAAAACCTGTGCAGCAACAAGAGAGCTCGTCATGATGAAGATTCAGATTCTTCTGCTAGTAAGCAATGTTCATTTTACTGTTGTCCTTGTCTTGCTAACACTGCCATCAGACTACACTGAGCCAAGGAGTGCTCTTATGGCTCCAGGAAATACATCTTCTCCTTCAATCACACAACATACGTCACATTTTTCCCCCGTTCTCATTGTCATCACTCATGTTTTCTCTGCTTTTAGGTCTCACTATTTGCCTACCAGCGCATCGCAACCTCCTGCCTCAATGGGAACCACCAGCACCACGTACTAGGAGGGCTAGAGGAGGGTGAGGAGCTTGAGGAGCTTGCGGAAATTGTCAGGTGGGTGTGGCAAGGACCCCTCCTCCACCATACTCTCCACCCCGCAAACCGACTCCTCCGCTGGCCTCTCCCTTGGCTGTTCCAGTGCCAAGATGTGTGATTTCCATCATGTTGTTGTGCAATCCAACCGACGAGCGCTCTGCTGGATTTTCCGCAGAACCCTTGTCAGGTATCCCTGTTGGCAGGCCCTCTGGTGGATTATCTACAGAGGCTTCATCCAATTCAATGTCACTGCCCCCTCTCACCATCTCTTTGTGCACCCTAGATGGGGAAGACTTGCTGGTGCTCCCTCCCCTGGGTATTGCATCAGGTTCAGAGGTGCCGGGCCCTTCAACAAACTGGCCTTCTTCCCCCATACTCTCTTCTGCTACTTCAATGCATAAGCTTAGTCATTTTCATGATATATTTGTTCTTTCCGCTGATTTCTGCTTTAGCACGTATACCAGCTGCCCTTAAAGGCAAACAGAAGGCGAAATCATAGATGCTGCCCCCTCTCCCCTTATTCCTGACGGGTTCTAACTTGTCATCATGTTCTCCAGTCCCTGAGGTCTCTCAAGCCAACCTCTTTAAAATCTTTAGCTGGTCCTCTTCTCTAGATGGGCAACATGTGCTGGCTTCGCCTAGGTGCCCAACACTATCACCACCCCACTTGGCTGGCACTCCAGTCAAGTCTTCCGCAAGCGCTGTGGAGATTTCACCTTCTCCAGATTTGGAGCTCCTTCTAAGAACCGACTTTTGTTTTTCAAGACATGTTCTTAGCTTCTCTGACCCCCATCCTTTCTCATTTGCCTAGCCTGGTGGTTCCAGAGATCCCTCAAGAGTCTCCTCATGCTGGCCCATCACGTCAAAAACACATCCTTTCATCCAAGAAGAGTTCCAACACATGGACGAAGAAATACGTTCCCCAAGTTTGTGTTCGATGCTCTGAGGCCACCATTATTTGGGACTATGGATACCGCCACCCAGTCCCACTCTTTTGTGAGGACTTTCCTAGGCTGCTGGCAGCTAGCCAGCTTTTGGTATGTTCTCCAAGTTTTTTCGTGTTTCCTTACTGAAGGTTTTGACATCTACCCCAGTATGTGCCACCTTGGTCTCAGTGTCCTTCCTGCACTGCTTGTAAGTTGGAGTGTGAGCCTCTGGGCAAGGGTAAGAAGTGTCGCAGCTGCAACCTCTATAATTACCCCTGCACCTTCACAGACCATCTGCAAGTCTTGGCTGGCATTGCGAATGCCCTAGTCACATCTTCACTGACCAGTGAATACCATAAGTTTCTCTGTTCACTATTTTTCTCTTTTCTTATTCTCTTTATTTTCTAGATCTGGCTGCTTTCACGTGTGTTGTGTCCTCCAGCTTGGTCAGCCTGGAAGCAAACCACGTCACTTACGAGGCTTCAGCGTTTCACCACTGTCGGGTGGTTTATCAGTTCATCCAGGAAATGCAAGCTACCAGGACAGCCTTGGAAGGTAACAATGTGGCATTCGTCAAGATGGGGATGGCCAACTCCATTGAAGACGTCAAGGCGTTCTTTGAGTTTGCCAACAACTTTCTGGGAGTCCCAACATATGAAGAATTTGAGGAGCTCAAATCACTTCCCTTCCTCACTTTCCCAATGACTCAGCATCTAGAGTCTATCTTGGAGGACTTAAACTAGCTGCTCCCCTTTTATACCTTTATCTCTTGAATGTAACATCCTATTTTGTCCTGTAGATACATTCACAATTAAAGATTCTTGTCTCTTGGTATCTTTCTGAGTTAAGCTTGAGGCCTTTCTGAAGACCCTGAGCTAAGCTAAGGCTTCCAGCCGCTTATACGCTCATCAGATATTTCTCTGATACTTCTGCGATGCCTATTGACCCCTCAACGTGCCGTGATCCACAACACGTAGCAACCCAGCTCATCCACTCTGGTTTCCTTACAAGCCCAAACCAGCCTGTCCATGATGTTTGGAAAAGCTCTACACGAAAAAGCTTGCATCAAACTGTCAAACTGAAGCACCCCTTGGGACCCATCTCCCCCCTAGCCAAATTGAAATCAGTGCCCTCACCATTCCATCAGAATCCCTGTGCACACTGATAACCATGAGACCCTGGCAACATGTTACCTAATAAGGCAACTGTGGTTCAGCAAGTCTGTCAAAGGCTGGCTACTCAAGATTACAGGTTTCCTGGGCCTCTCAGGTCATAAGCTTAGGGTGGAGGGTGCTTTTCATCCACTCATTATGATTTGTCATCACTGCCAACAGCCTTTTCTTATAAAGCGAGGGAGCAATGTCTCATTCTAGCAGCCACCCTTTGCAAGAAAATGGCTTCTTCTATCCCCCATCGCCAGTTCAAGCTCAACAATCTCATCAGCAATGCCAAAGGTTGTCTTCAGTGCCTGCAAAACAGCCAAGTCACTTGTCCCCTCATCGAGAAGGCTCTCCTTGTGTTTGACACCCCTGGGGTATGTCTACTCTTTCCATGCTTCTCTCGCCGTTTCTAAATCATTTCTAGTCTGCTTATATTGAAGCGTTATCAGAGGATAATGAGGCTATCAAGCTTCATGTCAACCAGGACTACATCTTCCATATCTGCAAGCTCTACAAAATTTACCAAAACAACTACCATTTGTCTTATGAGATGCCCACAATCTATAAGGCACTCTCTGAATGCTGTAGCTGCATTAATTGCATTTGTTCTGAAGAATCCCACAAATCCAGGACCGAAGAGGCTCAGAACCCATTGTCCACAACTGGCTCTACTTCCTCCAACGTTGCCAAAGGCTCTGCTATCCCCAAACACGTAAGCTTAGCGTTCTTTTGGCTCCAATTGTCTCCTCATGTATAAGCTTAGCCTCGCAAAGGTCACAAGGCCCCTGTCTCTGCTGCTGTTGTGGTAGACACTGATACCAAGCTTGCTGAGAGTATGAACAGTGCCTCCAACTCCCGAGCAACTGGTGCTGACACAGTAATCTAGCTGCTTCTCAACCCATAGCATTGGCTGAGATCATCACTTGCCTTCAGGACATGATGGTTGATGAGGAGGTTTCTCAAGCTATTGTCAAAGAGGTTTGTGTAGTTTCACCTTATTGCAAGCGTCGTTTGTCTACCTCCAACATGGTGCACCAGCTCCACTCCCCCTAACCACTGATTCTGACTTCCTCCCTCTTTAGGAGACTGTCAAAAAGTCCTCATCATCTAAAGGCACCATCCGTCTTCTTCCCTATTGTCAAGTTCCCAATATGAACACTAAACACTGCTGTTATGCCCAGGCTGAACAGGTTCTAGCCAAAGCCAATGCCAATACTGCCAAGCGTGCCTGTACCAAGTCTGTTTCTGATGAGCATGCCTTTGCAGGCTTATCCAGTGGGCAATTTCTCACTTCTATTTGCTAAGCTTAATGGTTCTGACACTTATCCTGGGCAGCTCATTTGCTCCAGGAACTCCAAAACCTCCTGTCTCACTCTCACAACAAGTACAAGTCCAAATCTCATGGTGATGATGCTTGGTCAGTCAAATGTGACCTCAATTTGCTCAGCCAGGACTTCATCGAGGCTATTCCCTCACTTGAAGCCAACTTAAAGAGGTTCCAATTCCTCATTCAAGAGTGCATCCATCTCAAAAGCCTTTTGCACAACCTCTCCGACTTGGACAAGTCCTCCCCCGCTTAAGCTTAATGCTTTTACAGTCCCCAGGATAGTTTTCCTTTGATAAGTAGATAGTTCTGTCCACAATATCAGGTTTTTTCTATCCCTCCAACTCTTCTGGCTCCCATCTGTCACTAGGCTCATCCTCAGTAGTCTCCTCCAGGGTCTTCAGTCCCTCTGGTGACAGATCTAACAACTCTTGTAACTCTGGCAGCAATGGCATATGTTTTCTGGCTAAGTAGGGAATTACTCTGAACACCACCACTTTATTCTGCCATACAGAACCATCCAACTCTGCCAGGATATAAGATCCTCCCTTTGATCTAGATATGACCACCATGGGTCCTAGATACCTGGGTTTCATCTTCCTGTCTGCTGAGCTCTCTATAGCTGTATTTCTCACTAATACTAAATCTCCCAGGCCAAAGCAATAATCTTTTATCTTATGTGCTGCTTGTCGTTCCATCTCCCAAGCCTTGCTAAGCTTAGTGTCTGAAACACGCTGACGCACCTCCTCAACATGCCGAATATGCTTTGCCAAAGCCTGAGCTCGGTATCCTATCAACTTGGCCGTGGTCAAGTACTTATTTGGTAGCTGTACTAGCCAAGTGGCCTCTTGGACATCCAGAGGTAGTGTCAGGTGCACTCTGGTTACCAAAAAGTACAGGGAACACCCTGTTCCTTTTCTAATGGTTATCCGATCTGCCCACATAATGTGCAGTAGGTGCCAATACCACTTTTTGACATCTCCATCTGTAGCTTTGTACAACATTTGCCACACATCCCAGTGGGGTCTCTCAATAATCCCATTCGCTTTGGAATTGTAAGGAGATATCATTACTCCCTTTATCCCATATTTTTCTTCCAGCCATTGAACAGCTTTCTTAAATGGAGAACCATTGTCTGTGACAATCCTCACTATACAGCCCCATCAGCAAATGATATCTTCAAATAACCACTGCGCAATCAAACTAGCATTCTCTTTTCTCAAAGCTTTTGCCTCCATCCAGGATGACAGTCCACATCTTCCATGCACAATGTAACTACACCCATTAGAACTTGGTATCATATGTAGCATGTCCACATGTAGCACTTGGAATATCAATGGCATAGGCGTTACTATTGGCAGCATCTCAATGATCACCTTTTGCCATTGCTGGCATAGATGGCACAATTGCACATACCAAGCTATGTCTCCTTCAACTTCTGGCCACCAGAACCTCTGCGTTATAAGCTTAGTGGTTGTGTATATTCCTCTGTGTCCTAGGAAGTTGTGGCTGGCTTGCAACATATATATACACTGCTCCTTATCCACTACTAGCTGATGTTGACCACTAGGACTTGTCCTATACAGTCTCCCCTCTTCATCCAAGAAGAAATGCTCCACCATATACTTAAGCTTACACAGATCCAGCTCATCTAAGCCTTCAGCTGCACTACTGCCTCCTGTTTTCAGGAATTCCCTGACTTTGGGTATTCTTCCATCTTGTATTTGTGCTGTATCTGTCCTATGCAATTCATCATACACTTCCTCTATCTTGGTCAACTTTTCCTCTTTGAAATCTGGCACTAGCCTGACATCCGTCATTAAGCTTAGTACTTGTTGGTGGTTTTCTGGGCACACTGGGTCTTCGATAACCCTAAGCTTAGCCTGTTGTTCATCCAAGTACTCTTCCCAAGCTTGATCCAGCTCATACTCAAAATCATACACATCACATGCCAGACCCTGGTTGAAGCCAGAGTGACTGTCAATCTCATCACAGAAGGCTTCCAAGGGTAACGGATCTGCAGCCCCCAGATCTTCTTTGATCAACTCAAACTCCTCTCCCTTGTCCTCAGATCCGTCATCAAAACAACAGGCTGTCTCATCACTGGGATAGTATGTTTGAGCCAGTGTGGGTCAGGACCAAAGCGGAGGGTCAGGGTGGTATCCTTGATATAAGGTAACCAGGGGACGGGGTGAAGTCAGTACGTAGACTTCGGAACCGAGGCGGAGTACATTGGGCAGGGGGTTGGACTTGCGGCCTCAGCTTATGTGCTGTGCCCTCCTACTGTCCTAGTCTGTATTTCAGGAAGTCGGAGCCGAAGCAGAGCGAGGCAGAAGAGAGGAGAGGATATGGAACAGGGAGCTGGTCCGCTGCTCGATTTGATTATCAGACTGAGGAGTACAAGTCAAGTACCTACGGTATATATACTACTGGCCTTACAAACTATGACTCATACTGACTATGTGTGGAGCAAAGTGGAGACCGATCTAGTTACAAACGGATTACAAACGGATTACAAATGGAATGGAAATGGGTACAGGTATGGAGACTGATAACGTATCTTGACTACAGATGGGAAATGGAGACGGGGGTATGAGACACCAAGGGTCAGGTAACCATGGCATGTGTGGAGGTGGTTGCGTGATCGGGGCAGTGGGTTGCGGTCGGAGCAGGTCAGGGCTGAGTCGGAGGGCAGAGGGTTGTTGTGTGGAACACACGTGGAGTCGAGAAGCCAAAGTTTAGACTCTGAGTTGGCATGGATATGACAGTGCCTCCCCTTTAGGGCCAAGCCTCGAGGCCCAAGGCAGTCTAGGCCAGGGCCCATCGGAAAGTTCCGGCAGGGTATAAAAACGGTGAACTGGTTCGATTCCAAAAAACACAACTTGACCTCTTACTCCCATGAGCAGACAACCCTCCCGACAACTGACCGCCGCGGAGTGCAAGGTGCAATTGTTGAGGGAGAAGGCGGAGCAAGAGGAGCAAGAGCGGCTGGAAATTGAGAGGCTGGAGGAGGAGGAGCAATGAGAGGAGGAGGAGCGGCAGTGGATGATAGTGCTGTGCCAGCAACAAGTGGAGGAGTGGGTGAGAGAGCGTATGGCGGAAGATATCAGATGGCAACAAGATGAGGCTGCTGAGGCAGAGTGTTGGGCGATTCGGGCCTGACTTGTCGCAATAACTACGGGGGCCTTGTCGAGCCATCCATTGGAAGAACCGATGCAGGTAGATATGGAGGAGTCGGATTCCGAATACACAGATAGGGACAAGGCAAGAGATGAGGAGGAGGAGGAGGAGGAGGAGGAGGAGGCCTCTGGGGATTCAGGGGATAAGGGTAAAGGGGGGGCAAAGGTGAGGGCGGCCCCGCGACTGGGGCCATGCAAACGTATTCGGGGGCGAGAACCCCTGCTGGAGGTGTCAGCAAGACAAGGTCCTGTGTGAGGTCGCCAGCAGGTAAGTCATTTTGAGGGTTTCCAGGCTACATACTGATAGTTTTTTTAGTAACACCAGGAGTTGCTGTCAGTGCAGCAAGATGAAGAAATGGTGTGGGGGTCAAGAGGAGATGGAGCCAAGTGGGGCTGGGGGGATGTCGGGCCACCAATTCGAAGGTGAGTAGGGGTTTCTGACTGTGAGGTTTGCTGACCAAATGATCCTGTAGAGCTGAAGTGACTTATCGAGGAGGGGCACCAGAAGACCCTCAAGTGGGTCAATATCATGGAGGTGCGGCTTGCACAGGCCATCACTCAATTGGGGAAGAGGGTGGACAAGGTTGAGCTGACGGCTGGCCGCTATGAACAGTTGCAGCATTGGGAGGCGTAGGTGGATGGTAGCTGGTCGAGTAGGGGTATTACGGAGACGGAGGAGATGGAGGAGTTGGAGGAGTTGGAGGAGTTGGAGAGCATCGGAGGCATATCAGAAGAGGAGGTGTGAGGTATGATGGAGGATGCAGCGGCACCACCCTGCACCTCTGGGAACAACACGGATAGGTAGTTTGTACTTGTCCAATAAATTTTTTGTTTCTTGGTGTGGTGGGTGATCAGTGGAAAACTCAGAGTGAATGGAGGGGGCCAGGCTTAGCAGGGTAAGAGGAATGGAAAGCCTCTACTAAATCTATGGCATGTTCAACCTCGGTAGCCAGTAACCATGAAGACTCTTCTTCGGTGTCTTCATAACCTAACCAAATGACTTTGTAGAGGAGTTTGCATGCACGGCGCCAATCAATCTTTGAGTCGATGATGCAAGCGATTTCGTATTCTGGTTCGCCATCGATAGAAACTGGCGCAGGTGGCAGTTCCAATCGGGTGGGTATGGTATTAGGCATAGCCGGTTCAAGCATGGAAACATGGAAGACAGGGTGTACTCCACGCATGGAGTCAGGAAGTTGGAGTATAAAGGAGTGGGTACCTGCTTGGGCAATGATCTCATAGGGTCCAAGGAACTTTTCGGAGAGTTTTTTGGAAGGACAGGTGGTGCGGAAAAATTGGGTTTTCACGAATGCCTTTTGTCCTACCTTGAAGTCCGGGGCAGGGAGTCGGTGGGGGTCGGCAGAAGTCTGATAGCGTTGCTGGGCTAGTGCTATTTCAGACTTCAAGGTGGTATGTAGGTTGTCAAGGTCAATAGCAAAATGGCGGGCCCGAGCGGAGGCGAGGTCGCATTCAGGATGAACTGTGATGTTCGGATGGTATCCTTTATTAGCAAAGAATGGGGAGATACCGGTGGTGGCACTAGGGGCATTGTTGTAAGAAAACTCAGCTAGTGGTAGTAATTCAGACCAATTGTCCTGTTGGTAGTTACAATAGACCCAGAGATATTGTTCCAGGGTCTGGTTGGTGCATTCCATCTGTCTGTCACCTTCTGGGTGGTAGCCCAAAGTGAAGTGTAGTTTCATGTCGAGGGCTTGTCCCAATGAGCGGAAGAAGTGAGAGACAAATTTGGAGCTGCGGTCGGAGGTAACATGTTCGGGTACGCCATGCTTGGAGAAGATGTGGAGGACAAATAGGCGGGTGAGGTTGGAGGAGGTGACAGTATCGTAGGTGGGGATGAATAAGGATTGCTTGGTGAGTCTGTCGACTATTACTAGGATGGCATCGTAGCTGGAGGAGGCAGGGAGTTTCTCGATGAAGTCCATGGAGATTGAATTCCAAGGGCATTCAGGGATGGGGAGTTGCTTGAGGAGACTGTAGGGGCGGTGGCGCTGGGGTTTAGACCTCATACAGGTGACACAAGACTTACAGAAATCTTTGACAAAGGTGTGGACACTAGGCCAGGTGTATTCGCACCGGATGAGTTCCAGCATTTTATTCTGACCAAAGTAGCCAGCTAGGACATGATCGTGCTTGTACTGGAGGACCCAAAGTCAGAGATTGTCGGTGTCAGGGACGTAGATTCTGTCATCTAGGAGGAGGAAACCTTTATTGTTAACTGACCAACAGCCTTCTGGGCTAGCAAGATGGGCGGAGGTGGTTGGATCCACTGGTAGAGCAGTGAGGATATTGCAGGTGTAGCTGGTCGAGATCCATGACTACAGCTGCGTGAAGGGAAGGGGTGTAAAGAGTGGTGGCGCAGACAGAGGCCGTGAGCTGTTCATGGGTGAACACAGGCCGGAAGTTGTGTGGGTTGACTGATGCATAGTCGCTATTCCCCCCTTTAGGGTAGACGTCCCATCATCTAGTTAGGGCATCATGCTTGGTGCCGAGGTGGCCGGGTCGGAACTGGATGACGAGGTGGAATTGGGATAGGAACTCGGACCAACAAGCTTGGCGGCGAGTCAGGATCTTGGTGGTTGCAGAAGTATTCGAGGTTTCTTGTGTCAGTGACCACATCATAGCAAGGGGGGCACCTTCGAGATAGTGCCGCCAGATGCGAAAAGCTTCGAATATCGCCAGGAGTTCCTTGTCGTGGTGTCATAAGTTGAGCTCGGCCGTGTTAAAGGTGCGGGAATGGAATGCAGTACGGGATGGTACCTCCCCACTCGTCGGTGAAGAGAGAGGATTGCCGCGAAGGGCGTAGTCCGGAGGCGTCGGTCTCGACAATGATCTGAGCGTCGGGGACCCAAGGAGTGAGGACGGGGGCGGAGATAAATGCTTCCTTCAAGGGAGTTAAAGGCCTCGCGACAATCATCAGTAAAATGCCACTTCACGTCTTTGCGGGTGAGGCGAGTGAGCGGAACGACGATGTCGGAGTATCCGTGAATGAAGCGACGGTAGAAATTGGCGAAGCCTAGGAAGGACTGGATGTCCTTGACTTTCTTGGGTTCCGGCCACTCCTGGATGGTCTTGACCTTAGATTGGTCCATTCGGAGACTGTCGGGGGAAAGAATGTAGCCAAGATATTCCACTGTATCAGAGTGGAACTGGCATTTGTCGGGGTGGGCATATAGACCGTGTTGGCAGAGCCACTTGAGGACCTCCTTGACTTGGTCACAATGGATACTGTGATTGTCGGAGTATATCAGAATGTCATCAAGGTAGATAGTAAGGCAGACGTTGAGCATGTCCTTGAATATATCGTTCATGAACTGCTGGAAGGTGGCAGGGGTGTTGGTGAGGCCAAAAGGCATAACCATCCATTCGAAGGAGCCATAGCGGGTCCAAAAGGCGGTCTTCCATTCGTCGCCATCAGCAACGTGGACAAGATGGTAGGCACAAGAGGTCAATTTTGGTATATACATGGGCTTTGTGAGGGGAGTCTGAGAGGTCGGAGATGAGCGGAAGGGGTAGCAATCCTTCTTGGTAATACTGATTGAGACCTCTAAAATCAACGCATAAGCGGAGGGAGCCGTCCTTTTTCTTGACGAAGAGGACCAGGGGCTCCATGAGGGAGAAGTGGAGGGGTGGAATGAAACCAATAGATAAATGTTCAGTCAATAAATCACGTAGAGCTCCAAGCTCCTGATTGTGAAAGGGAGTAAATGGTACCTGACCTGGAGGCTGACCGCCTGTCCTCTAGGTTAATCTGGAGGTCATAAGGGCAGGTGTGGAGCGAGTGTGTCAGCACGCTGATTTACTGAAAACATCAGGCAAACTCAGTGGTATTCCTCGGGGATAGGACGAGAGGTCAGGCAGGTTCATCAGAGACAGAAGAGGACAGCAGCCGATGCGGAAGGCAGCGGAAGAGGTTGATTCAGAATTGTTGGGAGCCAGGGAGCTTGGCAGCTGCGGATAAAGGCAGGAGCAGTTTATCAGGAGATGTGGGTTTCGCAATGGGGACAGGATTGGGACGAGGTCCCGGACAGGGGTGGTGAACCTAGGTCAGGAGTGTCAGGGGTGGCCATAAGTGGGGCTGATGCAGGTGCAACGCAGGTAGAGATGGAAGCAGGATTCTCGAGTAGGGATGGCTGGAAAGTAATACTGCCCAAAGCCCAGTCAATCAACAGATTGTAGCAGGTGAGCCCGTTGTGTCCTAAGACCACAGAACAGGAAGAGTCGAGCTAGGTGACATAAGTGTCCAAAATGATAGATTCACCAGAGGGGAAAGATACAGGCAGTTGTGCAAGCTCCGTAATGTAGGCATTTGAGGTCCCATCAAATAACCAAAGTTCAATAGCCGGGATGGATGAGGTTGGAATACTATGAGAACAAACAAAAGATGAGTCCACAAAACAGTGAGTAGAACCGCTATCAACAAGAGCTTTGAAAGGAGAAAGAGAAGAGAAATTAGAACTAACTACATTGTCCGTTGTAGAAAGCAGGTCCAAAGCGGAGAGTATGGAAGCGGAAACAGAAGATAAAGAAGTAACTAAAGGAGAAGTTAATGTAATATGAAAAGAGTTTGGGTTGGAAAGAGCGGATGCATTGAGATGGAAACTCTCTGGAGCACAGCAGAGTTCAATGTGATCCTCAGTCTGTGCAGAGGCCTGAGGACCGCTGACTATTTTTCCGAGCTCGGGAGAGCCGGCACGTCTGTCTTGGGGAGCTGAGCCTGTCGGCCTTTAGCCTTGGCATCAGGGAATTTCTTCTTGTCACAGTTGGCAGCCCTGTGATTGGGATCTGTGCAGACAAGGCAGAGGTTATTGTCGAAACGTCGTTGACATTCATCGGGGGTTAATTTACTGTCCTTACCAAGTTTACTAGTAAGGTCGGATTTGGGCGGGGCCAATTTCTGACCAGCAGACGGGTTGGGTGGATTGCCCTTGAAGCTGGTGTTGGGGGTGCTGCCTTTGTTATTACTATTGGCAGGCTTGGCAGCAGGTTGGTGGTTGGACGAGGTGGATGGGGATGGGTTGCCTCCAGGTTTCCTAGAGGCGGTCGGGTCCAAAGCGGCTTTGGCATGGGCCTTCTCGCGTTGGCGCTCCCAGTAGTGAGCATCGGTCTTCATCGCTGCTGCCCGCATTTCAATGAAGGTGTCGGGTTTGCTGTCAGGCCGATTGGACAGAATGTCCTGGATGCGGTTGGGGAGGCCTTTGTAGTAGCGGTGACAAAATACTTCATCACCCCAGCAGAGTTGGCCAGCTAGGCGGAGAAAGTCGACATTGTAGACAGCAATCTTCTCATCATAGTGCATTCGGAGGGAGTCGAGCTGCTCAGCAGCTTCTCCAGTCGGATCCGCAGGACCAAAATTGGTCTGCAGTTCCAGGGTGAACTGGTCCCAGTCCTCGATCCAGTCATGTATTATTCTGTGGTTGTCAGCCTCATCGAGGCCAATTTTGAAGTGTTGCTGTGCCATGCCTGTGAGGTATGTCAACTGCAAAGTTGACCTTGGTGGCAGGGGATAGCAAACTGGGCCGGGTTAGTACAGAAGTAGAGCTGACATTGGAAGAGGGAGGGTTTGAGTTTGGCGGGGTCGGAACCTGTAAAGATGTCAGGTTCGTGAGCTTTGGTATGGGGAGATCAAGGAGGCTGTGGGGCTTGAGAGTTCCCACAGCCGTCCATTTGATTGGCTATGTGTTGGAAAACTCAGAGTATGAGTCTATCATGGTCATCTTGGGTGTTGCCAGGTGGGATGTTGTTGTTGTTGTCGCCGTTGTCTGATGGTTCATCGTCGTCCGGGGGCCCATCCCCATTGTCAGGATTGTCGTTGGGATCACCAGGGTCACTGGGATCAGGATTGGGGTTTGGGCCCTCGTTGGGACTGTCGGGAGTCTGAAATAATGAAGGTTGGATATCTTCAGAGAAGTGGTTGGGAGTCAATGGTGCGACCGATTGTAGACAAGAGCGAGGAGCCCTCGGGGAGTTGGGTTGCAGTTCTTCGGAAAGGGGTTGTCGAGCGACACGTCTACTATGGCAAACAGCCGGGGACATGAGAGTGCGGGTACGGGTGACTGTTCAAGAGACCATGGTTAGAAGGGATCAGAAAATGTGATGGACAGGAGGAGTGTGAGTCTGATAATACTGTTAGAGCCAATGTGGGTTGGGACCGAAGCAGAGGGTCAGGGTGGTATCCTTGATATAAGGTAACCGGGGGATGGGGTGAAGTCAGTACGTAGACTTTGGAACTGAGGCAGAGTACGTCAGGTGGGGGGTTGGACTTGTGGTCTCAGCTTATGTGCTGTGCCCTCCTACTGTCTTAGTCCGTATTTCAGGAAGTCAGAGCCAAAGCAGAGTGAGACAGAAGAGAGGACAGGATATGGAACAGGGAGCTGGTCTGCTGCTCGATTCGATTATCAGACTGAGGAGTACAAGCCAAGTACCTACGGTATATATACTACTGGCCTTACAAACTATGACTTGTACTGACTACGTGTGGAGCAAAGTGGAGACCGATCTAGTTACAAACGGATTATGAATGGATTACAAATGGAATGGAAATGGGTACAGGTATGGAGACTGATAATGTATCTTGACTACGGATGGGAAATGGAGACAGGGGTATGAGACACCAAGGGTCAGGTGACCACGGCACGTGTGGAGGTGGTCGTGTGATCGGGGCAGTGGGTTGCGGTCGGAGCAGGTCAGGGCCGAGTCGGAGGGCAGAGGGTTGTTGTGTGGAACACACATGGAGTCGAGAAGCCGAAGTTTAGACTCTGAGTTGGCATGGATATGACATAGTAACATCATCTGGACAGTCCATCCAGCCCAAATGTCTTCCCTTCTTTGTGTACTAGCGTGAAGTGGAACAATCTAATGAAGTCCACCCAACAGTTTACAGTAGCATTCAGGAGTTTTCCTGGGTTGTTTAACATCCCAAAGAGAAACTTCGCATCTGTTTCCACTACTAGATTTCTTGATCCCCACAATAAATATTTCTCCTGTTCCAGCACTATTCTTAAGCCGCATAGCTCTTGCTTGGGCTGAGAATACCTCTGCTGTCTCTCATCCAATAATATTGACCCAAACTTCACATAATGTATAAGCTTAGCATCTTCTACATCTCTCTGATATATATAGTATCCCACCGCCCTCCATGAGGTATCCACAGCTACTACTATGGGCTGTTTACTTGGAAATTGGGGGTTCCTGGTTGGGAAACAGCGCTGAATCGCATCTTTCAGCTCCTGCTGTGCTTTCTGTTCATTTTCTCCCCATTCAAACTCTTGTCCCTTCTTAAGCTTTTCATATAGAGGTGCAGCAATGGCTATGAACTTTGGGATATGATTCCTGCAGCACATAGCTGTTCCTAGAAAACCCTTTAGCTCAGAGACATTCTCACAGTCCCCCCATCTTAATATCTTCCCAATGGTGTCTGTGGAAGGTAACTGTCCTTTATATGAGCATTCAAAACCCACTACAGTGATTTCATCAGTGCAGATAGTCGTCTTGGGCCCAGCAAAGGTTCCCCCTATGTATTTCATCCTCTGTAGAATCCTATTGACCATCTGCATGTGTTCCCATACAAATTGTCAGATCCCTGGGTTCTTTTTCAACATCTCTTTAGTGCCATCTGGCAGCTCATATCTGGTTTTCGGTCCTCTGATAGGTATATCATCTATGTACGGCATCATGTATTCTGGTATCTCACTGGCTAGGATCACTGTTACATCCTCGTGAAATATAGGCACTGAATTGGTCCATCCCATAGGTAGCGTCACTAAGCGTAGTGCTCCAAAAGGCATCTGGAACATTGTTAAGTCCTGAGACAACTCAGCTAACAATTGCTCATCATATCCAACATACAGATCCAGGATGCCTCCACAAGCCCTGCCTACAAAGTGCATCACCAAATCTTCCATTACTGGCAGCAGCCCTGAATGCACTATTGTTACTCTGTTCAGCAGTTCCAAGCTGTGTACTAGTCTCAAACTTTTTCCATCTTTCTTTACCACACAGAACCATCTGGATCTATAGGATGAGTTTGATGGCTCATATACACCAGCATTAATCTTTCTTTTTATAATGGCACAGACTTCATCATAGATTGCTGGTGGAATTGGAATGGGCTTTTCAACCCACAGAGTATGTTCTACTGTCAGTATCTCAATCGGTGGGAAGAAATCCTCCCTAAAACATCCCTTTTCCTCATCTGTCCATGCAAATGCTTCCTCTTGAAGCATCATGACATGGTGCATCAGCTTTCTTTCCTCTGGCCACAAGAAATCCCCTGCATGGGCTTCATCCAGCTTAAGCTTACACTCCTCAGTATATCTGCCTGTTGGGACAAACTCTGGAGGATGCATGCTAAGCTCAGGCATTTCTGCCAGCAGGTCCCCTTTTATTTCTTGTTTTATCCTGAATCTCTCTGGTATATCACCCAACACTGGCCTTACTTTTAAGGCTACTGGTTTATATTTCTTCCCAGCCAGGCATTGTACCATATCTTCATCATCTTCTTTGGTTTTGAAGACAGTTATTCCCTGGTCCTTGGTGTCCTGCACATTGGCTATGCATCCTAAGCACAATAATGCTGTCGCTTTATCTTCTTGTGGACAGTCCTCATCGTGTATGACTTGGTCAATGAACATTAGCTGTAGCTCGGCCTCTGAGAAGCTTCCTTTTGCTAAGCTTAGTGTTTGTGCGATGACAGGGCCCTTCTCATCATCATAGTCTATTATACAAGCCACCTCTCCTTGTTCCTTAGTCAACTCATTGAGGTTTCTTGAAAATTTTGACTGTTTTCTCTAAGCTTCAGAGGATTACACTCTCCTCAAGCATAAGTTGGCAACACAGCCCTTTCTCTGGTATTTGGGTCCATAATAACCAAGGTTTGCTTGCCACTGGTGCTATTCCTGACTTTGCTAGCAGTCATTACATCAAACAGTCATCCCAGCAGTACTTGATATGCAGGGTTGCAAACTATGTGAACTTGCAAATAGATTGTGACTCCCCCAGCAGGTAAAGCCTACATTCTTTGCCAACCCACAAGTCTTTTCAACCTGCCCATTTGCACTCTGCAAATTAATCATAGTGTCTGGGTCCCAAGAAATTTGACATGCAATTGCCACTTCCTGACTCATGGATACAATCTGTGACCCACTATCTAGCAAGGCCTCTTCCTGCTGAATCCCATTTATCAGAGTCAGAACTACTCTCAACAGTTCACATTCTTTAGCAATAAACACTTGCCGTCCCCTGTCTCTTCTGGGAAGTGACTCCAAGTACTGCATGATTGGATCCTGAGCTACTCAGGCTTGGGTTGCTGAGCCTTCTTGGGGCACTGTATCATACTTCCAAGAACCGTCTGCCAACTCTGTTATCATGACCTGTACCAGCCCACTATTAATTTCCATATGTTCTGTATCATCTTCCAAGGGTCCAACTCCTGCTATTAAGCTTTGATTTGTGGGTACCCGTTTTCTCATAATTTGCTCTCTATAAGCATTCCTGTATAAAGGTGACAATGCCAAGAGTTCTCCATGCGATACTGAGGCTTCTCGCTTCAATACCCTGCTGAGTACTTCCTCAACATTGACATTCCTCTCTATAGGGGCCTGGTGCTTATACGCAGGCTCCTTCTTGGATGATTCCATCCTTCTGACAGGCAGCGGTGGTACCTCAACAACCGGGCACAGTGGTTTCACATTCCTATATGGTAATTCCCCTGCCTCTGCATGCATTGGTTTCTCCGTTGTCTGCCCTATTTCCTCATTTTCTGATTCTTCTGATCACTCAGAATCTGACGTGTCCTCAGGAGTCTGTCCTCTGGCAAAGGCGACCTTCTTCTTCAGAGCCGGCTCCTTCCTCAAACCCTTTAGAAACCCGACTCTGAGTTCCAAGTCTTCGTGCCACTCCTGGTGTCCAAATACTGGCTTGCCAAGGGTGTACCATCCAGTCAAACCACTAAGCTTAGCCTGTATCTGGGCCAATTGCTCAGCCAAAGACTGTATCTTGATGTTATCATCCTTTCTGGTCATAAGCTTAACCTTTGGGGCACTCCCAGGATGGATGGCAGCTGTTTCCAACATTTCCATGTGCTGCTTCAGATGGCGGATTTCTTCTTCCACTGGCAACCTTTGGTTTTCTGACCTTAGGAATGCTTTCTGTGCAAACACTGCTGCCGCTGGCACTTGTGGTAACTCAGGCTCAACCTCTGGCAGTTCTGGTATCTGAACAAAGAGTTGTCCCTTTGTTGCATAGTACTTTGCTACTTTCTCTTTAATAGGCCCTTCTCCTTGAGGGATACTTGAGCCGTCTCCCATATATATTTTGTTCCCTTCAACTCTAATTTGGCTGGCTTGTTTATCCGCCTCCATGTCCAGGCAGAATAACCAACTATGCCCCAATAACCAACAGTAGAAACACTTGCGATAGGAAAGTGACCCTGCTGGCCCACTTCCAGTATTCCTCTGAGCGTGATTATAGCCAGCATGATTATGTCTGTCCTTTGCCAAACTCTCTAAGTATGATTTTAAAGTATGCCCCTGGATATTCATGAGGTCCTTAAGCTCAGCGAGACCACCTGCCATCTGCGAGACTTCATCCTGAAACTTCTGCTTTAAGCTTTGCAGCTCTTGCTTTACTACAGGGTCATAAGTCCCTGTTCTGGACATCGCAGGTGGATGGCTCATCAATGCCAAGTTCACTGGCCTTGAATCCTGATGCAAGGATCGCATAAGTGTTTTGCCTATTGAAATTTCAACGGCTTTATCCACAATGATCCTCCAATCATAGGGGTCCTCTTCGCAGTAAATCCTTCACAGTTAGTGCTGACCCATTGCTTGTGGTTCTATGCGCCCCAGTGATCACTAATTTTGCATTGAGTATGTCCTGGAACACAGAGTCCAGTGCACTTGTAAATAACTTGACTAGCTCTCAGTTTGAGACTACTGCCAGCAACTTCAGGCACTTCTCTGCTTCTAGAATGAATCACCTTTTGAAGTCCAAGACTTTATGCTCCTCATTCATCACAATGCCTCTACTCTCTGTGCAGAGTTCCCTCAAGCATCGCACTGAGCCCTGCTTGGCTGCCACAGTCTCAGGATATTCTTTCTTTAATCTCTCTATGAAGCCTGTCCAGCTCCCTGCTAGGAACTCCACAAAACTCATCCACTCTTCATGGATATCCTGGTCCACATATGACACTGCCCAATTTATCCTTTCTGCATTGTCCGTCATCTTCGTTATTGTGAAGAGCTGTTCAAGTGTCCAGAGATAATTTCTCAAGGTCTGTGGTTTTGATGCATCCCATCTGGGAGCATTATTGCTAAAGGGAATTGGCATACACTTGTGTCCCATTTTACTAGCTGTAGTCATTGTAGACAGTGTAGTTTGGTTTGTCTGTACAGTCAGAGTTGACTGTGATATCTGTGGTACCATAGAGGCACCAGGGGGGTTTGTATGAAATGAGTTTTGGTTTGTAAATGCTAAGCTTAGTGTAGGAATGGTCTGACTGTCCTGGCTTTCGGTGTGCAGCATATGTGCTATGTTGCAAGCTGAGGCTGGAAGCCTTATAGTAATTCTAGGAGCAGTAGAGATCGGTGGTGTGACTTCTCTCGATACTGCAACTACTAAACTGCTCACTGTGCTCACAGTTATAGAACTAGTAGGATCTTTTCACTTTTGGGAGGTACTAGCGGCGATGAGGCCTTCAGAACCTTCTGGCCGATTAGAATTCCAAGTAGTGCAGACTGTTCCTATGCTAAGCTTAGCATTTACAAACCAAAACTTGTTTCATACAAACCCTCCTGGTGCCTCTACAGTAGCCCCCCCTGGCTTTGAGTACAGCTGCTACTCTTCTAGGCATACTTTTAATTAACTTCTGACACTCAGAAGCTGGAATAGCATCCCACTCCTTTTCTACCCTCTGCCACAACTCCTCCATACCCTTGGGAGGAGATTCATACTCTCCCAACTTTCTCTTCACATATTCCCATAAGTGTTCAATGGGATTGAGGTCAGGTGACTGTGCTGGCCAGGTTAGGAGCCTAAAATGATTTTTTTGAAACCATTCTTTGGCCAGTGTACTCTTGTGTTTGGGGTCATTATCCTGCTGGAAGATAATATCTTGGGGTTTAAGCTTGTACCACCAGAGACTCTTCTTCAAATCTTCCTCCAAAATTTGCACAAACAACTCTGCATCCATCCTTCCATCAATCCTCACTGCATAGCCTGGGCCATCCCACAGCATACAGCCCCAAACCATCACTGATCCTCCTCCATACTTCAGAGTTCCCTTGACCAATCTTTCACTAAGCCCCTCTCCCTTCTTTTTCCATCCCCACTTCCTCCCATCTGACCCCAAACAATTAATTTTGGTCTCATCAGACCATACAACCAGCTTCCAGTCCTCCACAGTCCAATGCTGGTGTGTCAGAGCAAAATCCAACCTAGCCCTCCTATGCTTGTCAGAGAGTAAAGGCTTTTTTTGCTTGACTACAGCCTTCATTCCTGCCTGTTTGAGATGCCTTGCTACAGTCTGTGAAGAGACTGATGTCCCAATGATGGGAGCAAGAGATTTGGCTATATCTACAGCAGTTTCAGTCTTGCCAGCAGAGATAAGATGGATAGCATGCCAAATATTAGTGGTAGAGAGTTTTGAAGGACATCCTCCAAGTGATTTAGTAAGGCTGGAACAATTTTTAGAGGCTAGCCTGGATATGGTACTGCACCCAACACCAGTAATTGCCTCAATTTTAGTATAGGAATGATGAGAATTTAGCAAAGAGAGGATGGTTTGCTTTAGAGTAGAAGATAATGGCTTCATGGTAGGTAGGGGGGTTGAGAATGATGGGACATGGCTGTCAGCACATCTATTTATATGTCAAAGACACGTGGTCACATGATCTTGATGATTGACAATCAACGGAGTCATGTGATTGCTTGGATTAGTATTAAAAATTACTATTGACAAAACCATTCCAATGACTTAAAATGCTTACAAAATTCATAATTGCCTCATTTAGAGGTATTACATAATGCAACTTTGCAGGGTCAGATATGACATATTTGGCTATGTTTTTAAATATATTCACAAATTTAGCTATTTTATTTACTGAGCTATTACTACTTTAAGTCAAAAGTACAAAACATTGGAATGGTTTTGTGGGTCACTGTACAGTCTTTGGCTGAGCAATTGGCCCAGATACAGGCTAAGCTTAGTGGTTTGACGGATGGTACACCCTTGGCAAGCCAGTATTTGGACACCAGGAGTGGCACGAAGACTTGGAACTCAGAGTCAGGTTTCTAAAGGGTTTGAGGAAGGAGCCGGCTCTGAAGAAGAAGGTCGCCTTTGCCAGAGGACAGACTCCTGAGGACACGTCAGATTCTGAGTGATCAGAAGAATCAGAAAATGAGGAAATAGGGCAGACAACGGAGAAACCAATGCATGCAGAGGCAGGGGAATTACCATATAGGAATGTGAAACCACTGTGCCCGGTTGTTGAGGTACCACCGCTGCCTGTCAGAAGGATGGAATCATCCAAGAAGGAGCCTGCGTATAAGCACCAGGCCCCTATAGAGAGGAATGTCAATGTTGAGGAAGTACTCAGCAGGGTATTGAAGCGAGAAGCCTCAGTATCACATGGAGAACTCTTGGCATTGTCACCTTTATACAGGAATGCTTATAGAGAGCAAATTATGAGAAAACGGGTACCCACAAATCAAAGCTTAATAGCAGGAGTTGGACCCTTGGAAGATGATACAGAACATATGGAAATTAATAGTGGGCTGGTACAGGTCATGATAACAGAGTTGGCAGACGGTTCTTGGAAGTATGATACAGTGCCCCAAGAAGGCTCAGCAACCCAAGCCTGAGTAGCTCAGGATCCAATCATGCAGTACTTGGAGTCACTTCCCAGAAGAGACAGGGGACGGCAAGTGTTTATTGCTAAAGAATGTGAACTGTTGAGAGTAGTTCTGACTCTGATAAATGGGATTCAGCAGGAAGAGGCCTTGCTAGATAGTGGGTCACAGATTGTATCCATGAGTCAGGAAGTGGCAATTGCATGTCAAATTTCTTGGGACCCAGACACTATGATTAATTTGCAGAGTGCAAATGGGCAGGTTGAAAAGACTTGTGGGTTGGCAAAGAATGTAGGCTTTACCTGCGGGGGAGTCACAATCTATTTGCAAGTTCACATAGTTTGCAACCCTGCATATCAAGTACTGCTGGGATGACTGTTTGATGTAATGACTGCTAGCAAAGTCAGGAATAGCACCAGTGGCAAGCAAACCTTGGTTATTATGGACCCAAATACCAGAGAAAGGGCTGTGTTGCCAACTTATGCTTGAGGAGAGTGTAATCCTCTGAAGCTTAGAGAAAACAGTCAAAATTTTCAAGAAACCTCAATGAGTTGACTAAGGAACAAGGAGAGGTGGCTTGTATAATAGACTATGATGATGAGAAGGGCCCTGTCATCGCACAAACACTAAGCTTAGCAAAAGGAAGCTTCTCAGAGGCCGAGCTACAGCTAATGTTCATTGACCAAGTCATACATGATGAGGACGGTCCACAAGAAGATAAAGCGACAGCATTATTGTGCTTAGGATGCATAGCCAATGTGCAGGGCACCAAGGACCAGGGAATAACTGTCTTCAAAACCAAAGAAGATGATGAAGATATGGTACAATGCCTGGCTGGGAAGAAATATAAACCAGTAGCCTTAAAAGTAAGGCCAGTGTTGGGTGATATACCAGAGAGATTCAGGATAAAACGAGAAATAAAAGGGGACCTGCTGGCAGAAATGCCTGAGCTTAGCATGCATCCTCCAGAGTTTGTCCCAACAGGCAGATATACTGAGGAGTGTAAGCTTAAGCTGGATGAAGCCCATGCAGGGGATTTCTTGTGGCCAGAGGAAAGAAAGCTGATGCACCATGTCATGATGCTTCAAGAGGAAGCATTTGCATGGACAGATGAGGAAAAGGGATGTTTTAGGGAGGATTTCTTCCCACCGATTGAGATACTGACAGTAGAACATACTCTGTGGGTTGAAAAGCCCATTCCAATTCCACCAGCAATCTATGATGAAGTCTGTGCCATTATAAAAAGAAAGATTAATGCTGGTGTATATGAGCCATCAAACTCATCCTATAGATCCAGATGGTTCTGTGTGGTAAAGAAAGATGGAAAAAATTTGAGACTGGTACACAGCTTGGAACTGCTGAACAGAGTAACAATAGTGCATTCAGGGCTGCTGCCAGTAATGGAAGATTTGGTGATGCACTTTGTAGGCAGGGCTTGTGGAGGCATCCTGGATCTGTATGTTGGATATGATGAGCAATTGTTAGCTGAGTTGTCTCAGGACTTAACAATGTTCCAGATGCCTTTTGGAGCACTACGCTTAGTGACGCTACCTATGGGATGGACCAATTCAGTGCCTATATTTCACGAGGATGTAACAGTGATCCTAGCCAGTGAGATACCAGAATACATGATGCCGTACATAGATGATATACCTATCAGAGGACCGAAAACCAGATATGAGCTGCCAGATGGCACTAAAGAGATGTTGAAAAAGAACCCAGGGATCCGACAATTTGTATGGGAACACATGCAGATGGTCAATAGGATTCTACAGAGGATGAAATACATAGGGGGAACCTTTGCTGGGCCCAAGATGACTATCTGCACTGATGAAATCACTGTAGTGGGTTTTGAATGCTCATATAAAGGACAGTTACCTTCCACAGACACCATTGGGAAGATATTAAGATGGGGGGACTGTGAGAATGTCTCTGAGCTAAAGGGTTTTCTAGGAACAGCTATGTGCTGCAGGAATCATATCCCAAAGTTCATAGCCATTGCTGCACCTCTATATGAAAAGCTTAAGAAGGGACAAGAGTTTGAATGGGGAGAAAATGAACAGAAAGCACAGCAGGAGCTGAAAGATGCAATTCAGCGCTGTTTCCCGACCAGGAACCCCCAATTTCCAAGTAAACAGCCCATAGTAGTAGCTGTGGATACCTCATGGAGGGTGGTGGGATACTATATATATCAGAGAGATGTAGAAGATGCTAAGCTTATACATTATGCGAAGTTTGGGTCAATATTATTGGATGAGAGACAGCAGAGGTATTCTCAGCCCAAGCAAGAGCTATGCGGCTTAAGAATAGTGCTGGAACAGGAGAAATATTTATTGTGGGGATCGAGAAATCTAGTAGTGGAAACAGATGCGAAGTTTCTCTTTGGGATGTTAAACAACCCAGGAAAACTCCTGAATGCTACTGTAAACTGTTGGGTGGACTTCATTAGATTGTTCCACTTCACGCTAGTACACAAAGAAGGGAAGACATTTGGGCTGGATGGACTGTCCAGATGATGTTACTATGTCATATCCATGCCAACTCAGAGTCTAAACTTCGGCTTCTTGACTCCATGTGTGTTCCACACAACAACCCTCTGCCCTCCGACTCGGCCCTGACCTGCTCTGACCGCAACCCACTGCCCCGATCACGCGACCACCTCCACACGTGCCGTGGTCACCTGACCCTTGGTGTCTCATACCCCTGTCTCCATTTCCCATCCGTAGTCAAGATACATTATCAGTCTCCATACCTGTACCCATTTCCATTCCATTTGTAATCCATTCATAATCCGTTTGTAACTAGATCGGTCTCCGCTTTGCTCCACACGTAGTCAGTACAAGTCATAGTTTGTAAGGCCAGTAGTATATATACCGTAGGTACTTGGCTTGTACTCCTCAGTCTGATAATCGAATCGAGCAGCAGACCAGCTCCCTGTTCCATATCCTCTCCTCTCTTCTGTCTCACTCCGCTTTGGCTCCGACTTCCTGAAATACGGACTAAGACAGTAGGAGGGCACAGCACATAAGCTGAGGCCACAAGTCCAACCCCCCACCTGATATACTCTGCCTCGGTTCCAAAGTCTACGTACTGACTTCACCCCATCCCCCGGTTACCTTATATCAAGGATACCACCCTGACCCTCCGCTTTGGTCCCAACCCACATTGGCTCTAACAGTATTATCAGACTCACACTCCTCCTGTCCATCACATTTTCTGATCCCTTCTAACCATGGTCTCTCGAACAGTCATCCGTACCCGCACTCTCATGTCCCCGGCTGTTTGCCATAGTAGACGTGTCGCTCGACAACCCCTTTCCAAAGAACTGCAACCCGACTCCCCAAGGGCTCCTCGCTCTCGTCTACAATCGGTCGCACCATTGACTCCCAACCACTTCTCTGAAGATATCCAACCTTCGTTATTTCAGACTCCCGACAGTCCCAACGAGGGCCCAAACCCCAATCCTGATCCCAGTGACCCTGGTGATCCCAACGACAATCCTGACAATGGGGATGGGCCCCCGGATGACGATGAACCATCAGACAACGGCGACAACAACAACAACATCCCACCTGGCAACACCCAAGATGACCATGATAGACTCATACTCTGAGTTTTCCAACACATAGCCAATCAAATGGACGGCTGTGGGAACTCTCAAGCCCCACAGCCTCCTTGATCTCCCCATACCAAAGCTCACGAACCTGACATCTTTACAGGTTCCGACCCCGCCAAACTCAAACCCTCCCTCTTCCAATGTCAGCTCTACTTCTGTACTAACCCGGCCCAGTTTGCTATCCCTGCCACCAAGGTCAACTTTGCGTTGACATACCTCACAGGCATGGCACAGCAACACTTCGAAATTGGCCTCGATGAGGCCGACAACCACAGAATAATACATGACTGGATCGAGGACTGGGACCAGTTCACCCTGGAACTGCAGACCAATTTTGGTCCTGCGGATCCGACTGGAGAAGCTGCTGAGCAGCTCGACTCCCTCCGAATGCACTATGATGAGAAGATCGCCGTCTACAATGTCGACTTTCTCCGCCTAGCTGGCCAACTCTGCTGGGGTGATGAAGTATTTTGTCACCACTACTACAAAGGCCTCCCCAACCGCATCCAGGACATTCTGTCCAATCGGCCTGACAGCAAACCCGACACCTTCATTGAAATGCGGGCAGCAGCGATGAAGACTGACGCTCGCTACTGGGAGCGCCAACGCGAGAAGGCCCATGCCAAAGCCACTTCGGACCCAACTGCCTCTAGGAAACCTGGAGGTAACCCATCCCCATCCACCTCGTCCAACCACCAACCTGCTGCCAAGCCTGCCAATAGTAATAACAAAGGCAGCACCCCCAACACCAGCTTCAAGGGCAATCCACCCAACCCATCTGCTGGTCAGAAATTGGCCCCGCCCAAATCCGACCTTACTAGTAAACTTGGTAAGGACAGTAAATTAACCCCCGACAAATGTCAATGACATTTCGACAATAACCTCTGCCTTGTCTGCGCAGATCCCAATCACAGGGCTGCCAACTGTGACAAGAAGAAATTCCCTGATGCCAAGGCTAAAGGCCGACAGGCTCAGCTCCCCAAGACAGACGTGCTGGCTCTCCCGAGCTCGGAAAAATAGTCAGCGGTCCTCAGGCCTCTGCACAGACTGAGGATCACATTGAACTCTGCTGTGCTCCAGAGAGTTTCCATCTCAATGCATCCGCTCTTTCCAACCCAAACTCTTTTCATATTACATTAACTTCTCCTTTAGTTACTTCTTTATCTTCTGTTTCCGCTTCCGTACTCTCCGCTTTGGACCTGCTTTCTACAACGGACAATGTAGTTAGTTCTAATTTCTCTTCTCTTTCTCCTTTCAAAGCTCTTGTTGATAGCGGTTCTACTCACTGTTTTGTGGACTCATCTTTTGTTTGTTCTCATAGTATTCCAACCTCATCCATCCTGGCTATTGAACTTTGGTTATTTGATGGGACCTCAAATGCCTACATTACGGAGCTTGCGCAACTGCCTGTATCTTTCCCCTCTGGTGAATCTATCATTTTGGACACTTATGTCACCTGGCTCGACTCTTCCTGTTCTGTGGTCTTAGGACACAACTGGCTCACCCGCTACAATCCGTTGATTGACTGGGCTTTGGGCAGTATTACTTTCCAGCCATCCCTACTCGAGAATCCTGCTTCCATCTCTACCTGCGTTGCACCTGCATCAGCCCCACTTATGGCCACCCCTGACACTCCTGACCTAGGTTCACCACCCCTGTCTGGGACCTCGTCCCAACCTGTCCCCATTGCGAAACCACATATCTCCCTGATAAATGCTCCTGCCTTTATCCGCACTGCCAAGCTCCCTGGCTCCCAACAATTCTGAATCAACCTCTCCGCTGCTTCCGCATTGGCTGTGTCCTCTTCTGTCTCTGATGACCTGGCTGACCTCTCGTCCATCCCCGAGGAATACCATGAGTTCGCCGATGTTTTCAGTAAATCATGTGCTGACACACTCGCTCCACACTGCCCTTATGACCTCCAGATTAACCTAGAGGACAGCAGTCAGCCTCCAGTCAGTACCATTTACTCCCTTTCACAATCAGAGCTTGGAGCTCTATGTGATTTCATTGATGAACATTTATCTATTGGCTTCATTCGCCCCTCCACTTCTCCTCATGGAGCCCTGGTCCTCTTCGTCAAGAAAAAGGATGGCTCCCTCCGTTTATGTGTTGATTTTAGAGGTCTCAATCATATTACCAAGAAGGATTGCTACCCCCTTCCACTCATCTCCGACCTCTCAGACTCCCCTCACAAAGCCCATGTATATACCAAAATTGACCTCTTGTGCCTACCATCTTGTCCGCGTTGCTGATGGTGACGAATGGAAGACTGCCTTTTGGACCCGCTATGGCTCCTTCGAATGGATGGTTATGCCTTTTGGCCTCACCAACACCCCTGCCACCTTCCAGCAGTTCATGAATGATATATTCAAGGACATGCTCAACGTCTGCCTTACTATCTACCTTGATGACATTCTGATATACTCCGACAATCACAGTATCCATCGTGACCAAGTCAAGGAGGTCCTCAAGCGGCTCTGCCAACACAGTCTATATGCCCACCCCGACAAATGCCAGTTCCACTCCGATACAGTGGAATATCTTGGCTACATTCTTTCCCCTGACAGTCTCCGAATGGACCAATCTAAGGTCAAGACCATCCAGGAGTGGCCGGAACCCAAGAAAGTCAAGGACATCCAGTCCTTCTTAGGTTTTGCCAACTTCTACCATCGCTTCATTCACGGTTACTCTGACATTGTTGTTCCACTCACTCGCCTCACCCGCAAAGATGTGAAATGGAATTTCACTGACAAATGTCGCGAGGCCTTTAACTCCCTGAAGGAAGCATTCATATCCACTCCCATCCTCACTCCTTGGGCCCCTGATGCTCGGATCATTGTCACGACCGACGCCTCCAACTACGCCCTTGCAGCCATCCTCTCTATCATCACTGATGACAGTGAGGTTCACCCCGTTGCATTCCATTCCTGCACCTTTAACACAGCCAAACTTAATTATGACACCCACGACAAGGAACTTCTGGCGATATTCAAGGCTTTTCGTATCTGGTGGCACTATCTTGAGGGTGCCCCCCTTACCATTGATGTAGTCACCGACCACAAAAACCTCGAATACTTCTGCACCACCAAAATCCTCACTTGCCACCAGGCTCGTTGGTCTGAGTTCCTATCCCAATTCCACCTCGTCATCCAGTTCCGACCCGGCCACCTCGGCACCAAGCCTGATGCCCTAACTAGATGATGGGACATCTACCCTAAAGGGGGGAATAGCGACTATGCATCAGTCAACCCACACAACTTCCGGCCTGTGTTCACCCATGAACAGCTCACGGCCTCTGTCTGCGCCACCACTCTTTACACCCCTTCCCTTCACGCAGCTGTAGTCATGGATCTCGACCAGCTACACTGCAATATCCTCACTGCTCTACCAGTGGATCCAACCGCCTCCGCCCATCTTGCTAGCCCAGAAGGCTGTTGGTCAGTTAACAATAAAGGTTTCCTCCTCCTAGATGACAGAATCTACGTCCCTGACACCGACAATCTCTGACTTTGGGTCCTCCAGTACAAGCATGATCATGTCCTAGCTGGCTACTTTGGTCAGAATAAAATGCTGGAACTCATCCGGTGCGAATACACCTGGCCTAGTGTCCACACCTTTGTCAAAGATTTCTGTAAGTCTTGTGTCACCTGTATGAGGTCTAAACCCCAGCGCCACCGCCCCTACAGTCTCCTCAAGCAACTCCCCATCCCTGAATGCCCTTGGAATTCAATCTCCATGGACTTCATCGAGAAACTCCCTGCCTCCTCCAGCTACGATGCCATCCTAGTAATAGTCGACAGACTCACCAAGCAATCCTTATTCATCCCCACCTACGATACTGTCACCTCCTCCAACCTCACCCGCCTATTCATCCTCCACATCTTCTCCAAGCATGGCGTACCCGAACATGTTACCTCCGACCGCGGCTCCAAATTTGTCTCTCACTTCTTCCGCTCATTGGGACAAGCCCTCGACATGAAACTACACTTCACTTCGGGCTACCACCCAGAAGGTGACGGACAGATGGAACGCACCAACCAGACCCTGGAACAATATCTCTGGGTCTATTGTAACTACCAACAGGACAATTGGTCTGAATTACTACCACTAGCTGAGTTTGCTTACAACAATGCCCCTAGTGCCACCACCGGTATCTCCCCATTCTTTGCTAATAAAGGATACCATCCGAACATCACAGTTCATCCTGAACGCGACCTCGCCTCCGCTCGGGCCCGCCATTTTGCTATTGACCTTGACAACCTACATACCACCTTGAAGTCTGAAATAACGCTAGCCCAGCAACGCTATCAGACTTCTGCCGACCCCCACCGACTCCCTGCCCCGGACTTCAAGGTAGGACAAAAGGCATTTGTGAAAACCCAATTTTTCCGCACCACCTGTCCTTCCAAAAAACTCTCCGAAAAGTTCCTTGGACCCTATGAGATCATTGCCCAAGCAGGTACCCACTCCTTTATACTCCAACTTCCTGACTCCATGCGTGGAGTACACCCTGTCTTCCATGTTTCCATGCTCGAACCGGCTATGCCTAATACCATACCCACCCGATTGGAACTGCCACCTGTGCCAGTTTCTATCGACGGCGAACCAGAATACGAAATCGCTTGCATCATCGACTCAAAGATTGATTGGCGCCGTGCATGCAAACTCCTCTACAAAGTCATTTGGTTAGGTTATGAAGACACCGAAGAAGAGTCTTCATGGTTACTGGCTACCGAGGTTGAACATGCCATAGATTTAGTAGAGGCTTTCCATTCCTCTTACCCTGCTAAGCCTGGCCCCCTCCATTCACTCTGAGTTTTCCACTGATCACCCACCACACCAAGAAACAAAAAATTTATTGGACAAGTACAAACTACCTATCCGTGTTGTTCCCAGAGGTGCGGGGTGGTGCCGCTGCATCCTCCATCATACCTCACACCTCCTCTTCTGATATGCCTCCGATGCTCTCCAACTCCTCCAACTCCTCCAACTCCTCCATCTCCTCCGTCTCCATAATACCCCTACTTGACCAGCTACCATCCACCTGCGCCTCCCAATGCTGCAACTGTTCATAGCGGCCAGCCGTCAGCTCAACCTTGTCCACCCTCTTCCCCAATCGAGTGATGGCCTGTGCAAGCCGCACCTCCATGATATTGACCCACTTGAGGGTCTTCTGGTGCCCCTCCTCGATAAGTCACTTCAGCTCTACAGGATCATTTGGTCAGCAAACCTCGCAGTCAGAAACCCCTACTCACCTTCAAATTGGTGGCCCGACATCCCCCCAGCCCCACTTGGCTCCATCTCCTCTTGACCCCCGCACCATTTCTTCATCTTGCTGCACCGACAGCAACTCCTGGTGTTACTAAAAAAACTATCAGTATGTAGCCTGGAAACCCTCAAAATGACTTACCTGCTGGCAACCTCACACAGGACCTTGTCTTGCTGACACCTCCAGCAGGGGTTCTCGCCCCCGAATACATTTGCATGGCCCCGTCGCGGGGCCGCCCTCACCTTTGCCCCCCCTTTACCCTTATCCCCTGAATCCCCAGAGGCCTCCTCCTCCTCCTCCTCCTCCTCCTCATCTCTCGCCTTGTCCCTATCTGTGTATTCGGAATCCGACTCCTCCGTATCTACCTGCATCGGTTCTTCCGATGGACGGCTCGACAAGGCCCCCGTAGTTGTTGCGACAAGTCAGGCCCGAATCGCCCAACACTCTGCCTCAGCAGCCTCATCTTGTTGCCATCTGATATCTTCCGCCATACGCTCTCTCACCCGCTCCTCCACTTGTTGCTGGCACAGCACTATCATCCGCTGCTGCTCCTCCTCCTCTCATTGCTCCTCCTCCTCCAGCCTCTCAATTTCCAGCCGCTCTTGCTCCTCTTGCTCCGCCTTCTCCCTCAACAATTGCACCTTGCACTCCGCAGCGGTCAGTTGTCGGGAGGGTTGTCTGCTCATGGGAGTAAGAGGTCAAGTTGTGTTTTTTGGAATCGAACCAGTTCACCGTTTTTATACCCTGCTGGAACTTTCCAATGGGCCCTGGCCTAGACTGCCTTGGGCCTCGAGGCTCAGCCCTAAAGGGGGGGCACTGTCATATCCATGCCAACTCAGAGTCTAAACTTTGGCTTCTCGACTCCACGTGTGTTCCACACAACAACCCTCTGCCCTCCGACTCAGCCCTGACCTGCTCCGACCGCAACCCACTGCCCCAATCACGCAACCACCTCCACACATGCCATGGTCACCTGACCCTTGGTGTCTCATACCCCCGTCTCCATTTCCCATCTGTAGTCAAGATACGTTATCAGTCTCCATACCTGTACCCATTTCCATTCCATTTGTAATCCGTTTGTAATCCGTTTGTAATCCGTTTGTAACTAGATCGGTCTCCACTTTGCTCCGCACATAGTCAGTATGAGTCATAGTTTGTAAGGCCAGTAGTATATATACCGTAGGTACTTGACTTGTACTCCTCAGTCTGATAATCAAATCGAGCAGCGGACCAGCTCCCTGTTCCATATCCTCTCCTCTCTTCTGCCTCGCTCTGCTTCAGCTCCGACTTCCTGAAATACAGACTAGGACAGTAGGAGGGCACAGCACATAAGCTGAGGCCGCAAGTCCAACCCCCTGCCCAATGTACTCCGCCTCGGTTCCAAAGTCTACGTACTGACTTCACCCCGTCCCCTGGTTACCTTATATCAAGGATACCACCCTAACCCTCCGCTTCGGTCCCGACCCACACTGGCTCAAACATACTATCCCAGTGATGAGACAGCCTGTTGTTTCGACAACGGATCTGAGGACAAGGGAGAGGAGTTTGAGTTGATCAAAGAAGATCTGGGGGCTGCAGATCCGTTACCCTTGGAAGCCTTCTGTGATGAGATTGACAGTCACTCTGGCTTCAACCAGGGGTCTGGCATGTGATGTGTATGATTTTGAGTATGAGCTGGATCAAGCTTGGGAAGAGTACTTGGATGAACAACAGGCTAAGCTTAGGGTTATCGAAGACCCAGTGTGCCCAGAAAACCACCAACAAGTACTAAGCTTAATGACGGATGTCAGGCTAGTGCCAGATTTCAAAGAGGAAAAGTTGACCAAGATAGAGGAAGTGTATGATGAATTGCGTAGGACAGATACAGCACAAATACAAGATGGAAGAATACCCAAAGTCAGGGAATTCCTGAAAACAGGAGGCAGTAGTGCAGCTGAAGGCTTAGATGAGCTGGATCTGTGTAAGCTTAAGTATATGGTGGAGCATTTCTTCTTGGATGAAGAGGGGAGACTGTATAGGACAAGTCCTAGTGGTCAACATCAGCTAGTAGTGGATAAGGAGCAGTGTATATATATGTTGCAAGCCAGCCACAACTTCCTAGGACACAGAGGAATATACACAACCACTAAGCTTATAACGCAGAGGTTCTGGTGGCCAGAAGTTGAAGGAGACATAGCTTGGTATGTGCAATTGTGCCATCTATGCCAGCAATGGCAAAAGGTGATCATTGAGATGCTGCCAATAGTAACACCTATGCCATTGATATTCCAAGTGCTACATGTGGACATGCTACATATGATACCAAGTTCTAATGGGTGTAGTTACATTGTGCATGGAAGATGTGGACTGTCATCCTGGATGGAGGCAAAAGCTTTGAGAAAAGAGAATGCTAGTTTGATTGCGCAGTGGTTATTTGAAGATATCATTTGCTGATGGGGCTGTATAGTGAGGATTGTCACAGACAATGGTTCTCCATTTAAGAAAGCTGTTCAATGGCTGGAAGAAAAATATGGGATAAAGGGAGTAATGATATCTCCTTACAATTCCAAAGCGAATGGGATTATTGAGAGACCCCACTGGGATGTGTGGCAAATGTTGTACAAAGCTACAGATGGAGATGTCAAAAAGTGGTATTGGCACCTACTGCACATTATGTGGGCAGATCGGATAACCATTAGAAAAGGAACAGGGTGTTCCCTGTACTTTTTGGTAACCAGAGTGCACCTGACACTACCTCTGGATGTCCAAGAGGCCACTTGGCTAGTACAGCTACCAAATAAGTACTTGACCACGGCCAAGTTGATAGGATACTGAGCTCAGGCTTTGGCAAAGCATGTTCGGCATGTTGAGGAGGTGCGTCAGCATGTTTCAGACACTAAGCTTAGCAAGGCTTGGGAGATGGAACGACAAGCAGCACATAAGATAAAAGATTATTGCTTTGGCCTGGGAGATTTAGTATTAGTGAGAAATACAGCTATAGAGAGCTCAGCAGACAGGAAGATGAAACCCAGGTATCTAGGACCCATGGTGGTCATATCTAGATCAAAGGGAGGATCTTATATCCTGGCAGAGTTGGATGGTTCTGTATGGCAGAATAAAGTGGTGGCGTTCAGAGTAATTCCCTACTTAGCCAGAAAACATATGCCATTGCTGCCAGAGTTACAAGAGTTGTTAGATCTGTCACCAGAGGGACTGAAGACCCTGGAGGAGACTACTGAGGATGAGCCTAGTGACAGATGGGAGCCAGAAGAGTTGGAGGGATAGAAAAAACCTGATATTGTGGACAGAACTATCTACTTATCAAAGGAAAACTATCCTGGGGACTGTAAAAGCATTAAGCTTAAGCGGGGGAGGACTTGTCCAAGTCGGAGAGGTTGTGCAAAAGGCTTTTGAGATGGATGCACTCTTGAATGAGGAATTGGAACCTCTTTAAGTTGGCTTCAAGTGAGGGAATAGCCTCGATGAAGTCCTGGCTGAGCAAATTGAGGTCACATTTGACTGACCAAGCATCATCACCATGAGATTTGGACTTGTACTTGTTGTGAGAGTGAGACAGGAGGTTTTGGAGTTCCTGGAGCAAATGAGCTGCCCAGGATAAGTGTCAGAACCATTAAGCTTAGCAAATAGAAGTGAGAAATTGCCCACTGGATAAGCCTGCAAAGGCGTGCTCATCGGAAACAGACTTGGTACAGGCACGCTTGGCAGTATTGGCATTGGCTTTGGCTAGAACCTGTTCAGCCTGGGCATAACAGCAGTGTTTAGTGTTCATATTGGGAACTTGACAATAGGGAAGAAGACGGATGGTGCCTTTAGATGATGAGGACTTTTTGACAGTCTCCTAAAGAGGGAGGAAGTCAGAATCAGTGGTTAGGGGGAGTGGAGCTGGTGCACCATGTTGGAGGTAGACAAACGACGCTTGCAATAAGGTGAAACTACACAAACCTCTTTGACAATAGCTTGAGAAACCTCCTCATCAACCATCATGTCCTGAAGGCAAGTGATGATCTCAGCCAATGCTATGGGTTGAGAAGCAGCTAGATTACTGTGTCAGCACCAGTTGCTCGGGAGTTGGAGGCACTGTTCATACTCTCAGCAAGCTTGGTATCAGTGTCTACCACAACAGCAGCAGAGACAGGGGCCTTGTGACCTTTGCGAGGCTAAGCTTATACATGAGGAGACAATTGGAGCCAAAAGAACGCTAAGCTTACGTGTTTGGGGACAGCAGAGCCTTTGGCAACGTTGGAGGAAGTAGAGCCAGTTGTGGACAATGGGTTCTGAGCCTCTTCGGTCCTGGATTTGTGGGATTCTTCAGAACAAATGCAATTAATGCAGCTACAGCATTCAGAGAGTGCCTTATAGATTGTGGGCATCTCATAAGACAAATGGTAGTTGTTTTGGTAAATTTTGTAGAGCTTGCAGATATGGAACATGTAGTCCTGGTTGACATGAAGCTTGATAGCCTCATTATCCTCTGATAACGCTTCAATATAAGCAGACTAGAAATGATTTAGAAACGGCGAGAGAAGCATGGAAAGAGTAGACATACCCCAGGGGTGTCAAACACAAGGAGAGCCTTCTCGATGAGGGGACAAGCGACTTGGCTGTTTTGCAGGCACTGAAGACAACCTTTGGCATTGCTGATGAGATCGTTGAGCTCGAACTGGCAATGGGGGATAGAAGAAGCCATTTTCTTGCAAAGGGTGGCTGCTAGAATGAGACATTGCTCCCTCGCTTTATAAGAAAAGGCTGTTGGCAGTGATGACAAATCATAATGAGTGGATGAAAAGCACCCTCCACCCTAAGCTTATGACCTGAGAGGCCCAGGAAACCTGTAATCTTGAGTAGCCAGCCTTTGACAGACTTGCTGAACCACAGTTGCCTTATTAGGTAACATGTTGCCAGGGTCTCATGGTTATCAGTGTGCACAGGGATTCTGATGGAATGGTGAGGGCACTGATTTCAATTTGGCTAGGGGGGAGATGGGTCCCAAGGGGTGCTTCAGTTTGACAGTTTGATGCAAGCTTTTTCGTGTAGAGCTTTTCCAAACATCATGGACAGGCTGGTTTGGGCTTGTAAGGAAACCAGAGTGGATGAGCTGGGTTGCTACGTGTTGTGGATCACGGCACGTTGAGGGGTCAATAGGCATCGCAGAAGTATCAGAGAAATATCTGATGAGCGTATAAGCGGCTGGAAGCCTTAGCTTAGCTCAGGGTCTTCAGAAAGGCCTCAAGCTTAACTCAGAAAGATACCAAGAGACAAGAATCTTTAATTGTGAATGTATCTACAGGACAAAATAGGATGTTACATTCAAGAGATAAAGGTATAAAAGGGGAGCAGCTAGTTTAAGTCCTCCAAGATAGACTCTAGATGCTGAGTCATTGGGAAAGTGAGGAAGGGAAGTGATTTGAGCTCCTCAAATTCTTCGTATGTTGGGACTCCCAGAAAGTTGTTGGCAAACTCAAAGAACACCTTGACATCTTCAATGGAGTCAGCCATCCCCATCTTGATGAACGCCACATCAGTTACCTTCCAAGGCTGTCCTGGTAGCTTGCATTTCCTGGACAAACTGATAAACCACCCGATGGTGGTGAAATGCCAAAGCCTCGTAAGCGACGTGGTTCGCCTCCAGGATGACCAAGCTGGAGGACACAACACGCGCGAAAGCAGCCAGATCTAGAAAATAAAGAGAATAAGAAAAGAGAAAAATAGTGAACAGAGAAACTTACAGTATTCACTGGTCAGTGAAGACATGACTAGGGCATTTGCAACACCAGCCAAGACTTGCAGATGGTCTGTGAAGGTGCAGGGGTAATTATAGAGGTTGCAGCTGCGAACACTTCTTACCCTTGCCCAGAGGCTCACACTCCAACTTATGAGCAGTGCAGGAAGGACACCAAGACTGAGGTGGCACATACTGGGGTAGATGTCAAAACCTTCAGTAAGGAAACATGAGAAAACTTGGAGAACATACCAAAAGCTGGCTAGCTGCCAGCAGCCTAGGAAAGTCCTCACAAAAGAGTGGGACTGGGTGGTGGTATCCATGGTCCCAAATAATGGCAGCCTCAGAGTGTTGAATGTGAGCTCAGGGAATGTATTTCTTCATCCGCATGTTGGAACTCTTCTTGGATGAAAGGATACATTTTTGATGCGATGGGCCAGCATGAGGAGACTCTTGAGGGATCGCCGGAACCACTGGGCTAGGCAAATGAGAAGGGACAGGAGATGGTGAAGGCCAGAAGTGAGTCTTGAAAAATGAATGCCGGCTCCTGTGGAACAGGGAGATGGCTTCAGGAGAAGTTCCAAATCTGGAGAAGGTGAAATCTCCATGGTGCTTGCGGGAGACTTGACTGGAGCACCAGCTAAGTGAGGTGGTGATGGTGTTGGGCACCTAGGCAAAGCCAGCACATGTTGCCCATCCAGAGAAGAGGACCAGCTAAAGATTTTAAAGAGGTTGGCTTGAGAGACCTCAGGGACCAGAGAATGCAATGACAAGTTAGAACCCACCAGGAATAATGTTACCTGGGTTAGGGGTTTGTTCTTGAGTAGCACGGGGTTCGAACACAGGATGTCTATACAGACTTGGTCCTGTCCTACTAAGCATGACTTGGAGATGACAGAGCACTATAGTCCAGCCAGTTTAGAGGCAAAGAGTTATAGGAGGCAAGAACTTTATAACACTAAGATAAGGATACAAGGTATTGTACTGTATCCTTATATACTCCTAAGTGTGGCTGTACTCCTACTATAAATATTCGGACCAGAGCAACTATGAGTCAGAGATAAGAAACACAAGGCATAACTAAGAATAGTCCTTCTGATGTACACTACTGATGGTTTCATAATGACATGAGAATATAAACTAAAAATAACTGTCCTTCTGATAAGAGTTCTGATAACATTAGGTCCATTTCTAGAGTTGTTTTCCATTACAACTTGTTAGTTCCCTTCTTCCAGGTATTCGGCTAGGTAGTTTGGTTCGTAGTAGTTGATTTGGAGTTGGTCCGTGGAGTCTGGTCAAGGGGGAATGATGGGTGAAAAGGTAGGGGTAGGGGTTCTGTGGAGATCAAGTACCAGCAGCAGTTTCTGGGGAAGGGGGTTGTCCTGGATAGAATATGTTGTATAGGAGTCATCTGAAGTGAGGGCTTTCAATTCTATCTTCTGTAGGGACGATTCGGCTTTCTTCAGAAGGAACTGCATGGTTCTCCTGTAATGTTGGACTCAGTGACCTCATCATAGCATTCCTCATAATAGTCATCGTTAGTGAGGTCAATGTATCGACTAGGAGTGGAGGGGGTTGTCGTGGGGCGGGTTGTTGAAGTTCGGGAGTAGGGGGTGTGTCGGGTCTTTCGAGCAGGGCATTCAGTCCATTTATGGCACGGTTGGAAGACTGCACAGTGGGGGCATCTATATTTGATGCAATCGTAGGAGTAGTGTCCTGGGGCATATTGTTTGCACCCTGAGACAGGCAAATTGGGGGCAGTCCATGTAAGGGGACACTCCAGACACCTCAGCAACACCTCCATTAACCCTATCGACACCCCTGTACCCTCCAACACATTATATATCCCTCCCTTCAAACGCTCACACTGCAAACACAGCCAGAATACTCCATACACTCCCTCACTGTCCAGATAAAACCCTCCCCCATTTCCTCTCATTCCTACAGACTCTAGACTGTCATATTCACATCCCACATTCGTTTCAACCACACCAGGCCTTGTGCAACCTAGAGACACCACAGCTAGGCCTGGTTCGATTTATATTGATTATATAAGTTAGGTATATACATAGTTTTCGCCTGCAGGGGTTTCCTCATCCTATTCTCTTAGGATTTCCCTGCAGGTATGTGTCCTGTACATAACTCATAGTTTAATATCATCTTAGGATTTCCCTGCAGTCGTTTCAGCTCCCCCTGAGCGGTCAAGGCCTCCCAGGTCAGCCCTAACAGTCCATGGCCCAGTATCTGGTATGTCTGCATTGGATGCAGACTGATCTGTCTGTGGTTTGGGGGTTGGTTCATGTGTGAACAGGATTGGGGGAGTTCTGAACTGGGATGTGGTTATTGGTGACGGCATGGGTGGTGTTCCCATTGGGGGTGAGATGTCTGAAAGGGTTTCTGAGATTGGTGGACTTTCTTCCCTTATTGGGAGTGGTGGTGGTGATAGTAGTAGGGGTGGTCGTGGCAGTGGGGGTGATGGTTGTGGTGGGGGACTGCGAGGTATGTACCTCATTTCATTTGGGTAAGTTCTTTGACACCTTGGACATGAGGCTCAATCTTGAGCTGGAGAAGTCGCTTGAGTGATTCTGCCCAGGCCCGTTGCATATTGTATGCAGTAGCAAGAGCCTTAGTCTGTTGTACGTGGTGGATATAGTTGTACCAGAGTTGTCAGTCATATTCCGAAATTGGAGAGTGTTCCAATTTATTCGTAAGGGCTCTGTCAGTGGCAGCCTCATGCAGATCTCTGTCAGAAGGGTGATCTGGTCCATGTGGTCATACTCCAGCTGTATGATATCTAAGGGAGGTGGCTGGGGTGACTGTTGGTTCTGGGGTGGTGTTGGGATTGGGGGTCTCATCTCTGAGGGAGGCGTAGGCGGCAGCAAAGGTGTGAGAGGGGGTGTTGGGAGACGGGGCCGGAACGGGAGTTGCTTGAAGTGTTGTATGTTCGACGCTTGCATTATTGACTATGATGATAGAGGACAATGAGGAAGTTGGGGAGGGTGTTGTCGAGTAGGGGGGAGTGGTCTGAGGGCGGTTGAGGTTGAGGTTCATGGGCATCTTTTCTTTTAAGTATGTTTGGTGTGGGAGCAAAGTTGTCTTTGGCAGGTTCTGGTGGGTTCCTGGTCTTTCTGGGGAATTCCATGAGCTTCTTTATACTTGGTTAGGTATTCTTCAGCGTTTGCGCAGAGTGTTTCATCAGTGATCCACTCGTTCTCTGTGTGGGAGTATCCTTTCCATTTGACATAGTATTGGAGTTTTCCACAATATCGGCAGTGATTGAGAATAGTTTCTATTTTGTATTCTTCTTCTTTGTTGATGATGTCTGGTGGTGGTGGAGTTGGATGAGATCCATATGCTTCTGTTTCAGTGTATGGGGTTAGAAGATTTCGGTGGAATACTGGGTGTATCTTCCATTTGATTGGGAGTTTTAATTTGTATGTTAGTGGTGATAAGACTTCTGAGATAAGGAAGGGTCCTAGTTGTTTTGAGGATATCTTGTTGGAGATGAAGGGGAGTTTGAGGTTTTTGGCTTCTAGCCATACTTTCTGACATGTTTCAAGGGGTTTGACAGTTCTTCTGGTTCTTTGTTTCATAATATCGGCAGAGAGTTGATGTGCTGCATGTGCTTCTTTTCTGGCGTCATCAAGGAGTCTGATGCGTTCATCTACTGATGGAAAGTTTGAAGTTTCCATTACCATGGGTATCGGTGGAGGGTTGTATCCCATGATTAGTTCAAATGGGGATTTCTGCCTTGAGGCATGTATTTTGGAGTTGTGTGCAAACTTGGCAATAGGGAGGGTTTCTGACCAGTCAAGGGGATTCCTGGTGCAGTATATGGCGAGATAGGTCTCAATTTCTTGGTTGTATTGTTCAGTGGAACCATTTGTCTGGGGATGGTATGCGGTTGAGAATGCTTGTTGGATGTTTAGGCGTTTGGCTAGCTCTTGGAGGGAGTTGGCAGCAAATCTGGGATCTTGATTTGATATGATCTTATCGGGTAATCTGAATCTGGTGAAAACTTTTTCTATTAGTAGTCATCCAATGTTGTCGGTGTTTGATCAATCTGAGGTTGGGATGAAAATTACCCCCTTTGTAAGGCCGTGGTCCACCATGGACAATATCGCATTATGACTGGCGCTAGGCAGTAGACCAGTGATAAGATCCCATGAGATTTGAGCAAATGGGCATTTGGAAGGTGATGGTGGGATCGGTTGAGTCAGTGCATGATCTGGTCTGCATATGATTTTGTGTTGCTGACATTCCAGACAGCCTTTGACATAGTTCTTTATGAATGTCAACATTCCTGGCCAATATATCTCTTTCTTGGTGAGGCGGTATGTTTCCTGTTCTCCAGGGTGGCCACATGTAGGGTGGTCATGGTATCTTGCGATGACATCGCATCTGAGTTGGAGGTCTTCTGGAATGATGACACATTCTTGGAATGTGAGGAGTGGGCCATTCAAGGTCGGAGCTGTTCCAAAGTCTTTATTGGCGGCATCAGGGTAGGTTTCCTTTAGGAGTTTGAACGCTTCAGTGGTTCTAGCATCGTATTTGGGTGATTCCATGATTCTTTCTTGGAGTTTCATATCAACGGTGGTGATCAAGAGGTGTTCTGGGAGTACTGTGATCAGGTTTTGATCTTCTATGTCAGCTGTGGCAACAAAGAGGTTGTTTGGAAGCATGGTGACATCTTCATTATTGTTATCCTTATCAGGGATGTGGTCTGGATGTCTTGATAGAGCATCTGGTGCGGGGATCTTTGATCCTGGGATGTGTTCTAGTTTGAAGTTGTAGTTGGCGAGTGTTAGGGGAAGTAAGAGCACCGGAACCAAGTTGATATTTGGGTGGCGAATACAATCGACACCCACACTACTTATATACATAGAGGCCTGCGCACAGACCGGGTAGCCAAACACTACGTAGCTACTAGAACATAACGTACGCAAACAATATACAAACAACGTCAGTCGCACGTGGGTTAGACTCGGGGATGGGGGTGGCCGAAGGCCGAGGCCGGGCTTAGGCATCGGGCATCAGCTAGAGAGGCCGAGCACGGATACCCAACCACAGACCCCTAGACGTACCTTGCGTAAGGGGGTATAGTCCCCTTACAGCGAGGGTCTGGACCCATTGTGCTTGTCGGCAGTTGATTTTCTGGGGTTTATGCCAATACGTGAGGTTTTGGTGATCTGTTCTGATATGGACAGTATGGGGGCTGCCAAGGAGGTAGTGGTGCCATTCTTCGAGGGCTCGAATAATAGCAAGGAGTTCCCTGTCATAGATATCATAATTGTGTTCCGCTGGTCCAAACGTTTTTGAATAGAACAATATGGGTTTCCGTATTCCATTGATGTCATGTTGGTACAGGACAGCTTCTGATGCGAATTTGAAAGCATCAGCTTCTATTTCAAAGGGTTTTGTGGAGTCAGGCATGAGGAGTACTGGTTCCTTTAAGAATTTGTTCTTGAGCATTTTGAATGCTTTTTGTTGTTTCTCTTTCCATTCAAATTTGTTTGATTTGGATAGGAGTTGGTTAAGGGGTTTGGTGTGGTGGGAGTAGTTGCAGATGAACTTCTGGTAGAAGTTACAGAATCTGATGAATTTCCAAATGTGTCAGACTGTTTTCAGCACTGGCCAGTCTTCTATTCCTTTGAGTTTTCCAGGGTCCATTTTGATTTTGTCAGGTGTGATGATCATGCCGAGATATTCAAGTTGTTGTTTGTTGAACTTGCATTTTTCCGTTTTGAGGTAGAGGTCATTTTCCTGCAGGATCTGCAGTACTTTTTCCATAAGTCGGTCAGTTTCTTCCTGGGTTTTACCATAGATTAGGATATCATCCATATAGATGATGATTCCTCCTTTCTCCATTATCTCAGAGAATAATGTGTCCATCATATGTTGGAACATCGCGGGACTGTTGCAGAGTCCGAAAAACATGACAGTTGGTTCAAAAAGACCCATAGGAGTCTTGAATGCTGCTTTCCATTGGTCACCATCTTTGATTCTGATGTTATTGTATCCTAGGTGGACGTCGAGCTTAGTAAAGTACTTAGCTCCTTTGAGTTTATCTATGATAGAGGAAATCATGGGGATTGGGTAGGCATTTTTGACAGTGTGATTGTTTAGATAACAATAGTCTTGGCAGGGTTGGAGGTCTCCTCCTTTCTTGGTAACAAAGAAGAACGGTGATGCCATAGGGGATTTTGAGGGGCAGATGTATCCTTTTTGGAGGTTTTCGTCTATGAATTCTTTTAATGCTTTTTCTTTGGCAGGTGCCACTTGATAGGGTTTCATTGATTTTGCTTCGAATGTCGGTTTTAGTTTGATTTCATGATCAAACATTCTTGATGGTGGGAATTGTTTGGAGGCTTTCTTGTTGAATATTTTAGCCCATTGGGCAAATCTCCAAGGGATCTCAGGTGGTTCTTTGTTTGATTCCAGTTGTTTTCCTTTCTGGTTTGTCAATTTTGTCGGGTTATGTTGCTCATTGTGGAGCATTGTGGCATGTGTTGCTTTGGCATTTACTTCTAATGGGGTTAGAAGCATTGGGTTCATTTCTCTTTCTAAAGAGAAGGTGTTGAGGTCAATGTTTGACAGGTTGATGTATTCTTCAGGGTTTTCCTCGGGTTGAGAGGTTTTCCCAGCCATTATGTCCATGGTGATGGAGTTGAGTTTGACAGGTCATTGTAGGGTTCTGAGGAGTTTGGAAAAGTCTTGGTGATCGATTTGGGGTTTCCAAGAGAATGTCTTGGTTTTCCAGTTGATGTTGGGATTGTATTGTTCCAACCAGGGAAATCTGATGATGAGATCTTTCTCACTGGTGTTTGTGATGTATGCTTCTAGCGTGCAATCTCTTCCATCAATGATAGTTCTGATTTTGATGTATTCATGGATCTTGCCATGTTGATTGTCAGTTCCGTCAACGTTACTGAGAGGAATTGGTTGGTCCAGCCATTTGGTTTGATAACTATGTCATTCAACGGCTTTGTGGGATATGAAATTCCCTTGGGCTCCTGAGTCTATCAGGGTGGTAATGGCCACAGGTTTTGATGTTTGTTCACTCCAGATCTCGATGGGTAAGAAAGGGATTGTTTATTTGGGGATAGTCATAATTGTACAGAGTTTATTGAGAAAATGTCCTTCTGGGAGTAAGAGTATGAAATGTCCTTCTGAGTTCTGGAACATGCAGGGGCACATCAATCAACAGTGTTCCTTTTTAAAAATCCTGGAATGGATGCATCTCTGGATCTTCAGCTAGCACGGAGTGGAGTTTTTGTTGGAGTTCAGGGTTGAGGTCATCGACCATTTGGCACATTTGAGATGCAACTTCTGCGACTGCAAGGGAGTACTTGCATTGCAGTGATTGTTGGGTGTTCCAGTTTGGAAATCCGGGACAAGTGTTTTGTTGTCCAGAAAAGGGACAGTTGGGGTTTCTCGCAGGGTGAGGGGGATTGGTATGCATTCCTGGGAAGTGTCTGGTTGGCAGTGGTTGTGGGCATTTACTGACCCAATGATCTTTAGCTCTGCATCAGAAGCATTCCTGGTTCTGATATGATTTCATTTGTTGTCTGGTGACAATGGCATCTAATTCCAATGGTTCTTGGGCAGAGTCCTCTTCAGCATATTCTGGTTGTGGGATTTCAGGGTAGGGGTCTTCGAATCCTTCTTCTATTGCAGCATGGTCTATTTCCATGGTGTGTGGGTCTCATGGGGTGAAATGTGGAGTGTTGCTCCTTTGGTAGAATTGTGCATAGGGCACATTGTTGTTTGGATGGTTTGGTCTGTGGTTGGGTTGGTATTGGTTCCTTTGAGGGAATGTGTTTCTGGGTGTGCCGTATAGGGCATTGATTCTGTGGAAGTTGTTGTCAAGTTTGTTGGCTTGGGTATACCAAGCGGTGATGGTTGTTGGAGGGTTCTCCAATTTGTCAATCTTCATTGCAATACGGCGATCAATTGCTTTATGATAGAGATTGATCAGGGTGCGATCTTCATTAAGTCCAGATTGACGGACGAGTTCCTTGAATTGGGTGTTGAATTCAGTCATTGGTTTACCTGCATGATGCAGGGTTTGAAGTCTGGTATGTGCATATGCATGTTCATCTGCTGGGGTGAAGTCGGCTCTAAGCCAGGCAGTGAAGTTGTCCCATGATTCCATGGCTATGGGTTGTCCTTGTTGGGTTTGGGCATTCCTCTCATGGAGGTATTGTCTGGCCCAGGCTCAGGCATCTCCTGATTGCATCGTCAAGAGGACGAATAGGGTTCTGGCAAGGTTGGTGTTGTAAGTAGTCATGTTAGCGAGTACATAAACTTCACATTGGAAGATCCAATCTTCAAAGAGTCTTCTAGTTCCATCAAAGGTGATGGGTTTGAGGAGTCCTAACTCCTTTGGGGTATGTGCAGTGGCCATTATTTGTAATTGTCTGGGTGGCGGCGGCAGTGGTCTTGGTGGTTGTGGTGGTTGTATGGGTGGTGCCAGTAGGGCTAAGGGTTGTACTGGTGCAGGTAATACAGGTGGTTGAGGGTCTGGTTCTGATTGGTTGTCATCGGTGATGTAGACATCTGAGTTGTTGTCTACTGGGGGAGTTCTTCCTTGATTTACTGCATATTCATGACATGTGAGTAGGTTTTCTTCTGATTGGGAAAGTTCTCTTGGTTGTTTGAGAGCATATTCGAGTTTTTGAAGTTTGAAGTCATTTAATGGATCTACTTTGGCATGATATTCTTTGGCTCGTTTGTGTTTTCTTTCTTCTTGTTCATAATGTTCTTTTAGTTCTTTTTCATGTTGTATTCTTTGTCGTTCTGCTAGTTCTTCAGCAAAACTTGTTTGAGTGTGTGTGGATGTTGATGTACTTGGGACAGGTGAGTCGAATGGAGATGGGGGATAGAATGGAGATGGTGTTTGAGTGGGGATAGGATTTCTTCTGGGATCCAGGTTTTGGGTTCCTGATCCAGAGATTCTATTTCTCAATTTAAGAGGAGGTGATGGAGTTTCTCAGGCCAAGAACTTCTTTGGAGGCATGGTGGTAGTTGTCTAGCAATCAATTATTGCTAGAAGGATGAAAAATTGGGTTGCGATGATGGAGATTCCTGAATACAGATTCCACAATCTGACAACACAGCAGTGGCAAGGGCACATGATGTGTTCAAGTTCTAGGGTAATTATTTGGTAGGTGATAAGGGTGGCGGTGGAGGTGAAGACAAAAATGAGTAAGTAAGCCAGGTTTTCTGGCAGGGAGAGGTTGAGGGACATAGCGATGGCTACACAGAGGGGCGGTTTTCTTTTGCACGTTGTTTTGAATGACCAGAGTACCTCAACATGTTCAGTATGTTGGCAGAGCAGAGCAGAGCGGAGGGTGAGCAAGAGATAAGCAGCAGAGTATCTTAGTGTTTTGTTACCTGGGTTAGGGGTTTGCTCTTGAGTAGCACGGGGTTCAACACAGGATGTCTATACAGACTTGGTCCTGTCCTACTAAGCATGACTTGGAGATGACAGAGCACTATAGTCCAGCCAGTTTAGAGGCAAAGAGTTATAGGAGGCAAGAACTTTATAACACTAAGATAAGGATACAAGGTATTGTACTGTATCCTTATATACTCCTAAGTGTGGCTGTACTCCTACTATAAATATTTGGACCAGAGTAACTATGAGTCAGAGATAAGAAACACAAGGCATAACTAAGAATAGTCCTTCTGATGTACACTACTGATGGTTTCAAAGTGACATGGGAATATAAACTAAAAATAACCATCCTTCTGATAAGAGTTCTGATAACACAGTCCCAGACTGGGTGCACCTGGGTGTACAGCCCTCCTTGCAGGCCCCTTCTAATGCCCCCACTCCCCCTATGATTTCTACCCCAGCCCATGCTCCATCTACTACTATGTGCACAGCTGTATCTACCCCCACTCCTACTTGCTTGCCTGCAGTTTCTTGGCAACCATCATGCAGCTCACCAATGGCTGTCTCTACCCCCTCTGGCATGTCTACTCCCAGAGTCCCATAAGTCCAGATGGGAAGCACCATCCCTACCCCAGCTCTGACCCTGATGGAGGTCAACAGTGTCCTCTCAACCTGGGGCTAGGGACTAATGCCCACAGCCTACCCAGATCATCTTGACTTCACCCATTCCCCCCTTACAGACAGGCTTGTTATTTGGCTCATGGATGGTTGTTGGGCCCACACCACCTAGGATAAAGGAACCAAGTTGCCAGGTCATTGACTCTTAAGAGAGGGCTGGTGTAAGGGGACTGGCATCATTCACCCCCCCTTATACAAGGTATATCTAGGGGTCTGTGGTAAGGTATTCAGGCTCAGCCATCCTAGCCAATGCCCAGTGCCCAAACCCAGCCTCAGCCTTTGGCCACCCCCATCCCCAAGCCTGATCCATGTGCAACTAATGTTGTTTGTATGTTGTTTGCATGTATTATGTTCTGGTAGCTCCATAGTGTTTGGTTACCCAGTCTGTGCATGGACCACTGCTGTATTTAAGTAGCCCATATGCCGATTGCAATTGGCATTCAAATACTAACTTGGTTCTGGCCACCTTCATCCCCTAACATGAGTGCTCAATATGAGCTGAATATTTGGGAGGCATTGTTGCTGATTTAATGATCACATTCAGCAACCACAAGTAATATGAGGAAGGAGTTGATGATTATATAAGAAGCAAAGAGGATGTTGTTTCCATGAAGGCAGCAGTGGGTGCAGGGACAGATGAGGGTTTCAAGTTCAGGGAGAATAATGAAATAGGCAGCAGCCAAGTTTGAGAGGACAATAAATGCTATCAATAGGACAGCCAGTGTGGGAGAGGATATAGCAGATACAGCAGCAGCAGAGGTACAGCAGAGGAGGACAGTGAGTAGGAAAGCCAGAGTGAGGAGTACAGTGTTTTGTTATCTGGGTAAGGGATTGTCACTTAGTGGTGATGCCTCTTACTCTCTACAGACATCTATACAGACTTATTCCCAGAGATATTCAGAGGTCAACTTGTGAATGCAAACACTTAGTGATAGCTAGAAGAGTGAAGGCAAGTGTATAGAACAAACTACACTGTACTGGAGTATACAAGTAGTTCTCTGGGTTTATACATAGTTCTTTACAGTAGCTGTGGTACTGCTATATTTGGGAAGTACTAGATGGTTGGAGAAAGTTCTATTTATAGGAATGTTCTGGGTTGTTCTGGAAGGCTTCTGAAAGGTTCTGATAACAACTAGGGCATTATGTAATTCTTGTTGGAATTTGGGTTCAAGTTCCTGAACCATTTGGTACATTTGAGATGTGACTTTAGCTATGGCAAGCAAGTATTTGCAAGGAGTATGCTTGTTTGGGAATTGGTTTGTTCTATTCAGGTTTTGTGGAGGTTGAGGTAGTGGATTGGTTCTCATGCCAGGGAATTGGCGCAAGGGTAGAGGTAGGTGGCATTGTGCTACAAAGTGGTTGATGGAGCTATATCAGAAGCATTTGCAGTCTTGATAGTTTTGATATTGTCAGGGTGATACCACAATGTCTATTTCTAGGGTGTCTTCTGGTTCTTGATGTTCAATATTTTCAGGATTGAATGTGTTATTGTCTGAGTCAAGGTTTTCCTGGTAATCATGAAAGAGATAGTCTATTTCCATGGCATTGGAGTCTTGGTGGTTTTATTGTTGATTGCTGGTATTTCAGTAGTAGTTGGCATAAGGGGATGGATTGTATTGCTGTTGAGGGCATGGGGCAAATCATGGGACAAATCTATTATTTTGGGGTTGGAATTGGTTGTTTTAGGGTCTTGGCATTCTGTATAGGGCAGAGGCCCATCAGAGATTGTCATCAAGCTGATTGGCTTGGGTGTACCATTCTTCTATGGTGGTGGGAGGATTTTCAACAGAGTCTAGTTGCATGGCAATGTTTCTGTTTATAGCTTTTCTGTATAGGTCAATTATGGCTCTGTCATTGAAGAGTCCAGAATGTCAAACCAGTTCCTTGAATCTTGCACTGAAGTCATTTAGAGGGAGAGTTCCTTGTTTTATGATTTGTAGTTGTGTATGTGCATGGGCACTTTGGTCAACAGGTTGGAAGTCATTTTGTAATTGGGTGATGAAATCTTGGGAGAGTTCAGTGTCAAAGGTTTTTGGGGTGGCTGTTGAGGTGTCAATTCTTTCTTTGTTGTATGAGGCAGCCCAGGCTTGGGCATCACCACTTTGCATTGTTGACAGCACAAATAGTGCTTTGGATTTATCAGTGGAGTAAATGGCATCATTAGCCTCAAGGTAAATTTGATATTGGAATAGCCAATCTTTGAATTTAGTGCAGTTTCTGTCAAAGACAGGAGGTTTGATCAGTCTAAGTTCTCAGGACATTCTTGGTGGGCATGGGTTTGTTACTGCTGTGACAGGGTTTGATGGTGGAGGTGGTGGTAGAGCCTGAATAGCTAGTGGAGTTAGAGTGGGTGTAGAAGTTGATGGAAAGTTTGCAGGTGTTGTTGTAGTGGGATTTGGTATTTGATTGGGGTTAAAGATTCCTGTGAAGGGATTTTGAGTGGGAATGGGGTTTTGTTGAGGTGTTGAGGTTCTCTGAGTGGGTTTCATGTTATGGTAGTGTCTGTAATTCATCCATTTCAGTAGGAGGGTCTTGAGCTCGAACTGCTATTTGCTCATTCTGACTGTGGTGAAATATATGACTCACTATGCTTGTATATAACTCCTTGTATCTCTATATGTGTAGTACATGCTATGGACTCATAGCAGTATAAATATGGCTCTATATTTTGTGTATACCTTAGAACAATCTACCTACTTTACTACTACTTGCTTCATATCTTGCCTCAGCAACTCTTCAAAGCTACAACATAAGTGATTCTTTGCCATTACACTTACAGTCACTCACCACTCCTTTATACACTGAAACTTATTTTGCACACAGTGGGTACAAAGCTCAACGTATCCACTTCGAATTTTGTACATATGTAGATACACTTTGTCAAAATATAATTACAAAATTACAGAATTTTTCGTCAAGTTTTGAATGCATAGTATCACTTCGAAATTTAAGCACAAAACGAGTCCTTTATACAGTGTGATGCCGCGTGTGACATTCGGTCACACCGCCATCGAAACCCCTGTAAATCCTTCAGAAATATTTCAATCATCATTGTTGTTGCTCCCCTGGTGCTCGTCATCACTGGAAAATGTATGAGTAATGTCAGAGTCACTACTTGCAGCCTTTTCCTGGGGCTGGAAGAGGTTTTGAAAGCCACAATGCCTTGCAGATTGTGCAAGGGTAGGTTTTGGGACTGGTTTTGGGAGTGGACCCAGTGGACCAGGACGGGGGAGGGGAGCCAAACCATTGTCTTTCCAATCCAAGTTGTCTTCCTTCCATACCTCCATATAAAGCTTGTAGTTCACTCTCTCCCAATTATTCTCCTTGATTCTCTTTGCCTCCTTTTCCTTCCACTCCTTTAACTTCTCTGAGTGATAAGCCCTAACTGTGCACTTATTCTGCTTCTCCTCATCTTCCTGCTTCATCTCCTGCTCTCTAGCCACAACTGCCTCAACAAACTCATCTCCAGTCAACAAATGAGGAACTCCACCCAAGAGTGCACTGCAAGATGTCTTTGACTTGGCTTTCTTCTCCTTTACATGAAGTTGATTTTGCATGCGACCACAGTAGACATGCTGGAGGATGATGGCTGCCTGCTGGCCCTGTAGCTGGCCTTTGTGATATGCTTCACATAATGCTGCATCCCATAATGCAGCCTGAAGAAGACTTTCCCATTCAGTTTGAGGTACAAACTGAAGAAGATTGGTTCACTTCTTGACTGGTGACATAATGAATGGGTTGTACTCAGGGGGAGGAGTGTTGGAAGGAAGAGGGTCAGGAGCAAAGAGTGGATGGTTGATGTTGGTTGTGGGCTGGGCAAACATGTCAACAAGAGATTCAGGAACATCAAAGCTAACACCATGTTCATCCTCTGGGTCAGAATTGTTACTAACAAGTGGTATAGAACTCTGAGCATCCACATTTTGCTTTTCAGCTAGCATTGTAATGGCTCTGGCAGTGTTGCGGATAGGAGTGCTGAATGGAAGGGGCATGGGTGCATTACAAGAAGTTTCCAAGCTAGGCCAAAAGAGCTCAGAGCAAATAACTTGACAGTCAAGAGGAACAACCCCAGTTTTATGGAATGCAGTTTGGATATTCTCCTGAGTAAGAGCACAAATGTGAGCCTGACCATAGATAGATAGAAAATTTGATTTTGTAATCCTTTGGCCAGTATTTGCTTGGAACTTGTCATGCTCCTGCTGCCAGTAACGCTTGAGAACACCAAAAATGGCAACATCGAGGCCCTGGTAGACATGCGTGGAGTGTGATGGATAACAAAGGATGGAGATGTTGTGTTCCCGAGCATAGTCAAGGAAAGCAAAGGAATAGTGGGAATTGTGATCATCAAGCAGAATAACTCGTTTGCGACCATTAGCCTGGGTTTGAGTGAATGTATCAAACTGCCTGAGCCACAAAGTACCCAGCTCTGAATCTGTCCACCCTTTCTTTGAGTAGCCAATACTAATGATAATTAAATCAGTAAAACTGTAATATTATGCAAATAGAGTTAACTCACGATGCTGCAGCTGGATTTTGCTAGTTCCAGTTGATATGGTAGCCATGACCCTTGAATATGACAGCAGGTGCAATGCTGGTACCATTAGCACAAATAGTAACAATGATCGTGATATTTTCACTGACTACCATCACATTGCTGATATGGTGCTGGTTCACCCCTTTCGTCCATAAACCTGCTCCCTTCCTCCTTCACCTGTCTATGGTCATATCAGTTAATTAACCAAAACTATTTGTGAGAGATATAATTTGTACCTGAATTCCTGTTTCATCAACACCCCAAATACAATCAGGGGAAACACCCTCAAGCTCTTTCTCCAAAAGATCAAACCAGAGATGATGATTTGTTGGATTAACCAGCCTTGGCTCAAATATTGTCAAGGGTCCTTGAGTATGTTAGCTTGAGTTGATCAGCATGGCGTTGAGCAAAGTGGCTGATCCAATTGGTACCAACACCATCCTTTGGAAAATCATCTTGCCACACATGGGCAATTGAATTAACATGGTCCTCCAACCAGCCAGCTGTCAGTGGAAATCCTTGGTCAGTAGAATAGAGTGCAAACATAATCACTGCTATTTCTTTCTCATCAGTAAGCCACCGTTTTGTAGTGTTAAACTCCCTGGATGCTCTGAATGCCTTTAGTATATTTCAGTATAATAATAACTGAATATACAAGTGAGTAATAATTACCCTTTGCACGGTTTGCGACTGTGGCATGGTTAATCTTTACTTCCCTCCCTGTTGCAACTAGATGGGCAGCTGTAACCTCTTCTGCAATAACTCGATACCCCTTCCTGCGCTCTCCTGGCCCTAGATTTCTATCTTGCTCCATCAGATACATCTCAGCAGCTTTCTTCACCAGCATTTCCTTCTTCTCATTGAAAAGTCTCATTTTCTCCTCTGAAATCCTGGATTTTGTGGCTTTGGAGGGCATTTTGAGTATGAGAGGCTTGTTTGACACTAGAGACAGTGTTGGGATGCTTGGGGGGGTTGATCTCAACAATGAGAGATGCCAGGGTATCCTATACAATATAAAATTAGATGACAGATTTGACTTATTAATAGATAAATTTGGAATATAAATAAAGCACCCATATTTCGAGTTTTTGCAGTCATAAAATTGGTTTATATTGCTATTCTATCTTTATACATTAGTTCTGCATCCTCCAGCAATACATATATACAGTCAGGCATCTTAGAGAGCAAAGGCAGGCTGGGGGCACTATGACAGACCCTGCAGGACAGGGATGTCATGCTTTGTGACAGTGATTGCCATCATCTTCCTCCTTGTTTCTAATTTTAGCAGTTTTTCGGAGCCTCATGCTCTTCCCCTCACCCAGACATAATATAACCGATATCACCAGATAGCCCTCATTCAGGGTGACACAATGATGCCAAAATCATGTTGTAGAGTGGAGGATAGAATAAATAATGAGCAGATTACATATTTGTCATGCTTTCTGATTTTGGGAATATGGTGGTCTTAGATCGCTCCGACATATCGGCAGCAATTTTACGTGTCAGGCCTGGGCAGAATGTTCCCAGGCATGTTCTAGGATTTTTTGAAGATTACTTGAAGCATATTTTAACAAGACAAAAGCCAGTGTATAAAGGAACGGTGGTGTATAAAGGAGTGGTGAGTGACTGTACACCTTCACTGCTTCAACATTAGGTGGAATACCCACCCTAGGATCTGGCAAACAGGGTGAAACTCCTCTGAACTCTGGCAGGGTTGTGAGATATACCCATCAACAAGTTGGCCAGTACACCAACTATGCAGGAGACTGACAGCTGGAAGCCTTGGTGATCCTGCTGGTGGTCCAAGCAAGGGACCCTGGCAATAGGCAGGGGCAACTGTCTGTGTAATGGGCTGATGAGAGGGTTATGTATTGGGGTACTTTAGGTGTAGCCTCCCTCAATAGACTGCAATCAGGCACTGGTGAATAGGTAGTGTATACACTGCCTGCAGATCTTGGGTGCCTCTTACCCCATAGCCGCATCTGGTTTTTCTGGAATGAGATGATTTTTTTTAAAAACAAAAAGTCATCAAGTGATATCTGTCACCTGATTAGTACGTCACTGTCACGTAGCTCGAAGTGAATTCGTGTTTCACGTGGTGTGTGGGAGTGTAGTGATAGCCGGTCACATGTGATTTAGCGGGACGGGGTTTGGGGAGCGGATGTGCTCGTCCAACACCGAGGACGAGGCCGGATGCAGCGGTGAGTATTCAGATTCCATTTCATGTGTCCTCCAGATAACAAACCCGAAAAGCATTCCTTATTCCTACAACACCATGTCAGCAGGCTTCCGCATCTCCCCTGCACTATGGGATAAGATCCACCACTTTGCCTCCTTTCCACAGACCGGAGGTCCGCACCCCCCCTCCTCCCACATCGTACCGCCCCGCCCCACTGCTGACCTCCTATTTGTCACACAGTGTCGCTGCAGCAGATGGTCCTTTTCGGTCAGAACCCAAGCCAGGGCACTCTGCTCAAAGCAAGCCAATTCCTCGCAGGTGCGGCGTTAACACTCCTTCACCAGCATCGAAACTCAGCTACAGCGAAATAGAGGAGCTCCCGGTTCGTTTGGCCCATCGCGTTAAAGAGCTCGACGAGCTCCCGTATAACCTCAGTGCGATGCCGTCCATTAAGAGGGTCAAGAACTGGTACGCTCAATCTTTCGAGGTGTGTAGCCACGCTCTTGACTAGGTGCTATGCTATTAACATCGTTTACCGCGCCAGGAACTCATTACCTTTCCCCCTATTCAGCTTCCCCTAAGTCTCCGCCAAGCTCTTATGGTTCCCCGGTCTGAAGAGGTGGCACTTCCTGAGTCAAAACCCAACCCATCGCTTGATCCCTTGAACGATGATTACAACGCTTCTCATGGGTTGGATGGGAGCGGGCCTACGAATGGGAACGGGAACGGAAACGGGTTTAACAAGCTGAGACTAAGGGTGCCCATGGAGCGAAGGTATGTCCGCGTCACCTCCGTTTCTTTTACAAGTATGGGGGACAAGAGATGACCCCTTTGAAAGGTACTACGCGAGCACCGACCGCATTGACTGGCCACCCGAGGTCCAAGATTACAACAAACGTTTCACAAAATTGCTCGACCACATCAAGAGCCGCCACGATCCCACAGTAACGACCGTTGCGCAGGGCGTTCTCGAATGGAAACGACGTCAGAACGCCCGGCACATTGGCCACGATATCCAAGCATGGCTGGATCGCTTCTATATGTCGCGAATTGGCATCCGTTTTTTGATCGGTCAACGTGAGTACGCTCCAGCTCCAAAAACACCTTACCTAAACGATTTCCAAGACGTTGCCCTAAACACGCAACAAGCACACGAGGATTATGTTGGCATCATCTGCACCAAAGCTGTATGACCACCACCGGTTTATGCCCTTTCCAAGGCTAACAACCATCAAATTAGAACGTCCATGACATTGTGCAAGAAGCCATCGAGAACGCCCGGTTCGTCTGCGAAGAACACTATGCGATGTTCAAAGGACCCCCAGTTCAGCTCATCTGTCCCAAGAACCTCTCCTTCCCCTATGTCCCTGGTCACCTCTCCCACATTGTCTTTGAGCTTCTCAAGAACTCGCTGCGCGCTGTCGTTGAGCGCTTCGGAGTGGACAAGGAGGATCATTTCCCACCCATCAAGGTCGTCGTCATAGAGGGAAAAGAGGACATCACGATCAAGATTTCTGACGAAGGCGGAGGTATCCCCCGTAGTGCCATACCCCTCATTTGGACTTATATGTACACAACAATGGAGGGTCAACGGATCGACCAGGATTTCCAAGCGAGCGACTTCAAAGCTCCCATGGCTGGATTCGGTTATGGATTACCTCTATCAAGACTGGTTAGTTATCTCACATCCGTCCCCACTCATTTACATCCACTCACGAACCTCTCTTTTAACCAGTATGCTCGTTATTTTGGGGGGGATCTACGTTTGATCGCGATGGACGGGTTTGGCACGGACGTGTATATCCATCTCAATCGCTTGTCGAGTAGTCGAGAGCCACTACCGTGAGGACAAGAGATTTCGCAGTATTTTTTATTGTCAGCGTATCATAAACTCGCCGCCAGAGTGTCACAAAATGACTCAGAGGGTTGCGCAATAATAATCGTGTTTCGTAGATTCCATTACGAGGCAAAGGCTTGGATGTATGTATTTATTTTATCAACTTTATCTGCCCAAGTCACAACTATCGAAGCTTTGAGCTTGCGAGTGGTGTCCGTGCAAAGTACGCGAGTGAGTGCTATTTTACAGAAATGTGACGTGAAAAAAGATACCGCAATAAAACCCAAAACAAAGCAAATATATGAAACAACATCCTGGAGTACATGGCGAGACTGATGTCAGTCAGAAATATCTAATGCTGTCCATCAGGCGCAAATCATTAGTTAGTAGCGACATCCCATGAGCGTTTGAGGCCATGAGTTCGTGTATAATTCTGGCCGGGGTTTTGTGCAGAGGGATCCCAATTGTATGGTAATGGTGGGTGTACGGGATTTGACGTGGGCATCGTGATCGGAGCGGTGTTCGACTGCGGATGAGCAGAATGCATGAATGATCCGAGAGGAAGGGAGGGATAGTGATGGGACAAGGGAGCATTCGTAGAGTGCGGTAGTGGCTCATGTGTTCGAGGTAGATGCTGATGAAGGCTCAATGAAGGTTCCACATGGGCCAGAGAGGGGTCCGCCTGAGCGTAGTGACCTATTTGCGGCTGTGGGTTCCGCTGCAGCTCGTTTAGAACTTTCTGCTGCACGTCGCCTGCCTTGTCAAGCTGTTTCTCCAGAACCGATATCTCCTCTTCTAGGCGTTGATTAGCGAAGCGGACTTGCTGAAGTTCGTACTGCCAACTAGAATCTCGGCCTGTATCGAGTTCCTCGAACACATCACCACCCAAAGGATGAACGAGGGAAGTAGAGGACTGCGAAGACGATTTGAAAAGATGATGAGCGAGACAGAGTCGATATATCAGAGGAACTGGGGTGATTCCTCTTATCTCCTGAGTCAACGAGATATCACGGACAGGTCGATACAGCACAAAGAAGGTATCCACTGACGACCCATCCTTATGCTGCATCCTACAGAATACCCGTCGAGGGTTAGGGGCGCCGCCACCCCTCTCGCATAAACATATTTGCTCGAGCAAATCCTGCGCCCCTTCCGTCACGAACCTGATGACTTCACGACCAATCAGTTCGGATGGAACCCAACCAAGTAGATCCGTCACCGCGACCCCGACCACCGAGAATGACACAGCCCCGCTACCAAGCCCAGTCATCATCATCCCCCACACTTCGGTCTCTGTCTGTCTCTTTCTCCCAGGCTCCCCTCCCTCCGTTGCGTAAGCTGGCATCCCCAAACCCCCGCCTTGAACGACGTGGCGCCAACCCAACCTGAGCATCTCCTTTGCCCGAGCACAGAGAACAATTGCTTTGCGCCCTTTGCCCGGCTCCGGGTATAAGCGCCCTTTACTTTCCACCCAGACATAAGCCCCGGCCTTTGTCCGCGCCCTGAAGAGCAAATCGACCGTCCGCGGGGCCATTTGAGCCCCAACGGCGACAGAATGATCTGCCCCTGCCACAACACTCCCACTTGCAGGCCCGCATTCCGTAGAGGGAGCAGCAACAGCAGCGGTGATCGAGGCGGCAGCAGCAAGACCAGTAGCACTACCCTCCTTGAGCTCTCTCATCAAAGGAACAACATCTTCTGGGTGCGCAAAATCCGAGATGCTTCCACCGACCATTTCCTCTGGCTCATATCCCAGCACTCGCCTTACACTAGGTGCAACATAGAGGAAATTGCCTTTAAGGGAAACGACATAGATAAAATCAGGCGATGCTTCGAGCAAGAGAAGATGTAAGAGTTGGTTGCTGCCGGAAACGGATAAAGAATTCTCGGCCTCGTTACGAGTAGAGGAAGAAGGCTGGGAGGGAGGGATGGTGGTGGAAGAAGAGATTGGGATAGACCGTACAAAGGAAGGATCGTGAAGAAGCTTCTTCAGGTCCTTTGATATTCTGACCGATGGAATCGCGTGAGTTTTCCTGTCCTTGGATTGGCCGCTGATCTCAAACGACAGAGATCCAGCCGCAAAACTGCGCTGCGAGCTATAGTCGACGACGTAGCTGCCATCACGTAGCTTTTCAAGGATAGCGTTAGGTTGTTTGGTCAGATCAACCTGGAAGCCGACGTGATATACCACGTCTGATTCCTCGTGGGGCGCACCAGAGACCCCGCCTAAAATAGGAATCACGGTCACAAGATTAATGAAGGCAGTACCATCTTTTCTGTAATTGACGATACTGGTCTGACACTCCTTGTCCGCACTGAGGTTTTTCTTAAGATGGACGACGGCGTCGTGGCTGGTATGGTGTCGGTGCTCCCCACGCTGGACCTGGCCACTCGGTGCCTGGAGAAAACGACAATTACGACCGAGGACCTCATTTTCTGCATAGCCAGTGAGGTGGCAGAAGGTCGGGGAGCAATAAACAATCGGATGATCGTGTCTGCGGACATCGACGACGACAAAGGAGCAGGTCAAATCGACCGGTCCGAGGACGACCCGGGGGTGTGGACGATTCGCGACTCGCGCAAGAATGGAAAGAAGATCGAAGCCAGAGGCAGAGTATACGGGGAGACCCAGCGGCGATGGAGCGGGGAGTTCTGAGGAAGCAAGGGATGGTTGCAGCAAGGCCGAAGGTTTCTGTTGTGGCTGGATGAAGGCAGAAAGTTCTGCCTGGGTGAGGAGTACGGGGTTGGGGAGGAGACGAGGCAGGAGGGGAGGTATGTGTATTCTGGACGATGTACGAATCAAAGTCAAAGGGGGCAGAGAGGGATTGTGCCTGTTGAGGCTGCCAGTTACTGCCCTGCAGCAGCTGCCGCGTTATGCTGGGTTGCCGCTGCTCGGCAGAGGGATATCTGGTCAACACGAGCTGAACGGGAAAAGAAAGCGAGGAAAGGAAAAGAGAACCCACCGGTCGTCATAAGAGTGGGGAGTAAAACCGTTGTTGCTGAACCAGGTGGTTGCAAGAGGGTTATCGGAAAGGAGACTGACGGGGAGAACCTCTGCGCCTCCGCCGGGGGCGAGGGTGGGGGCAGCGGAGCAGACAAAGGAAGGGATCTGGAAGTGGACGGGAGTGGAGAAGGGAGGGGAGTGGTCTGTGTGAGCCATGTTGTTGTTGAGAGGCGAGCAGAAGGGAAGAGGAAGTAAAAATTATTATTATTATTATAAGTCTCTCTCGATTGGGGATTCCCATGACGTCAATGAGTAATTCAATGTCTGTCGCGTGTACAGCGCGAGTACTGTATAGCAAGTGCGCGCGACTTGACTGTTGCGACATGGAATCCATCTCTGCCCCGTTTCCCCTAGCCTCCGTCCACTGTCTAGACGGAGTAGTGAATATGAGGCAAGAACAGCGATTTCTGCGGACCGGTCAATCTAGCTAAACCCGCTCCTTCCGCGTTACGTACAAACTCAACTCATCAGAATGCATTCGCTGCAAATAGATTGACACTATAGTGCATTGCCTGTCCAAGTACATGCATCGGCCGCCGTCTCTCTCACGTCCCCTTCCATCACTAAGCACGGAGCTGGTTGCGCAGGTTCTGTTCCAAGTTGCCCTTGGGCCGGATGAATTGCACGTACGCCCCATCCCTGCACCCATCAATTGGGTCAGCTGCCCTAGTCATACAGCACACAACTCAATCGCCACTTACTGCAGCACTTTCTTCTCCTCTTTGAGCTTCGAGTACACCTCCTTATTCACGTTCGTGAATCCCCACTTCTTCGACACGATAATCTTCTGGCGGCCCGGGAACTTGTAGCGAGCACGACGAAGTGCTTCCATAATGACGGCGGCATTCTGTTCTTTGCAACGGATCGACAGGATGATTTGCCCAATATTGACACGTGCAACGGTACCGTATGGCTTGCCCCACGCGCCTCGCATGCCAGTTTGCAAACTACGTCAATCAATTCATTAGCTCAAACCGACACCCCGTTGAGAAACCCGGCCCTCTTCCTTACCGATCAGCACCGGCGCAGCTTAACATCTTGTTGATTCGGATGACATGGAAAGGATGTACACGGACGCGAAGATGGAATGAATCCTTGCCTGACGTCTTGGTCACATACTTGTTGGCGCAAATACGAGCAGCTTCAAGCGCCTCGCTCGACAGCTGCTCATACTCATCAGACACCAAATGACAGCAGAACGGGAACTCGTCGACAGATGCACGTTTGCGACCCAGGTCAAAGATACGGATCTAAGTCATCCAAACTCTTTCAGCACATCTTAAAAACGAACCACCTCAAATCAGGCACACGCACCTTGGGGTCGGGAACACCACGGTTGTACCTCGACTTGGGGTACGGCTTGTTCTTGCAGTAGCGATAGCAGCGAGCGGGACGACGACCCATTGTTTCTGGTACGACGATATGGTTAGCAACAGATAAAAAACCCCCAACCAATTCAACGTCATCTGCTCCCGCATGGGCCCATCCACCCCATCCAGCGTGTTTCATCGCGGATCTCACTCCACGGACGTTCAAGGAGCATCAGGAAAGCACACTCACAAGTAGTTGAGACGAGTTGAGGGGGGGGGCGAAAGAGAAATGAGGCCGCGGACAGCGACGTGGGGCGTTTTTGATGACAGGCTGAGGGGTGATGACTAAACAACAAGGATGAGTAAGCCTCGCTATGGCTGTGCACATCTATGTCAGCACATGATGCTGACTGAGCTCCTCCAGCGAACGCGCTCTCCTTCATGATCGGTTCCCTGAACAACCATGCGAGGGCGGCCATCCCCCCCGAAGGGACCAAACTCACCAGATTTCCGCCACGCTATGAGCCTCCCCGTGCGGCCGTTAGCAGCCCTTGATGAAATAACTGATCCATTTCGGCCTTTGGGGTGCCCAAGTTGCACAAACTCGGGTTCCCAAGATAGGGTTTTCACCCCAAAATCAAGGTCAAATACCTTGAAAGACGGAATCGAAGAGCACCAAATGAACCGTTCAAGACGTCAGTCGCTAAGCACCGAGCAAGATGGAGCGGCCGTGGGCCGTTATCGATGAGGAGGGTTTCCATAAACGTCCCCGAGTCTGTAAAATCGCAGGCCAATCTTCAGAAGAGGCTGGCACGTGTTGACGACCAACCATAATATCCAATTTTAATTTTGATCCTGCTCCACCGCCACCCAACCGTAGCGCTACTCTCCATATGCGCATATATATATAACCACTGACGTCTTCCATTCGCTTCAGTATGGCCATTCTTCGTATCCAATTCCCTACCAGCTGGCCTGGCTGGACGACGTCCGAGTGCATGCTAACCCCCCTCCTCGAAACAAAACACAAATCCATTCCTCATGATAAAACCCTCACCATTAGTGTCGACCCAAAGTCGACTGCTGATTACTACTCCGACTCCCCTGTGTTCCGTGCCTACCTACTCAGATCATCTGGACCCGCTCCCGTAGCCCTCAAATTCGCTATGCGAGATGATCTTATCCCCGATCTGATTGAGGAGGCGGGTATCTATACTGGCACTTTGGAGCCTCTCCAAGGGTCTGCTATACCTCGCTGTTACGGACTTTATGTTGGTGCAATGAACGACGGTCAGGCAGTCGCGTGCCTCGTGTTAGAGCACTGGGGAGAGTGCATCCGTCGTCCTTTCAACCAACTACCAGTTGAGACAAGGTCCGTACAGCCGCCCACTTGACCCACTTACAAATTCGGCTCACAATCCTGCAACAGAATTTGTATTCTTCAGAAATTGGGGGAAATACATAAGCAAGGTCTGCTCCATGGAGATTTTGCAGAACGGAACGTACTAGAAAGAAATGGAGACATTCGTATCATCGATTTCGACCAGACTGCCCATCACGACTGTGATTGCGATATGAACTTTCGTCCGGGAGAGGACCTCCCTGATGAAGACCATTTCGGGTGTGACCAACTATGGGAGATATGTCGCTACCGGATGCGAATATGGAGTTAGTATCTTCCCTTTCCGTTACTTGCCCGATAGAAACAATTAACGGCCGGATATTCTTATCAGAAAGTTGATTCGGAACCTCCATCGAAGAACATTCCCTACTTCTCCAGTACTCGTTATGGAAATATACCCTATTTTCCCTGCCGCAATTAATTTCTCCCGCACTATTGAAACGCCTGGTTGTGAATTGTGCCCAAGTCATGCAACGGTGGGTCCGTCCTGGTGACCCCTTGAGCCAAGACTTGATTCAGGTTCCCCCCCCCCCCCCCGGCTAAGTCCGGACTGATAGCTACGCAGCGTACGCGATATCGATATACGCAATACAGATCCGGCCTTTCCGGCATGACGGATATTATTGAGGCCAACGCACCTATCGCAATACGAGGCTTAAGTCGGCAACCCATAAGTCGAGACCGTTTATATTCACACGGCTCTGAAAAGCGTGAATCCCAAGGCGTGTGGTACGTTGACGTCCCAAAGACACTAACTTCGTATCCATGTGAGTCCTAGACAAGTTACTGTTGTAAGAACCAATATGTCGGTCAGCCCAAGGTTTCCGGGGCAAAGTTCAACTAAGAAGGAAATTTGAGGATGAGCCAGCCCATCGGTCGGGCCAACTAAGGTTGCTGCCAACATCGACCCGGGACGATATTTATAAGATCTCCGAGTCAAGATCTCAAGTTCGACTCCCGTTACTATAGACTTGTACTTCCATTCCTTGAGAAACCTACCTCTGAGTCCATGATTGTAGCAGGCTCTAACGGTTTGCATGCGTTTGTCCTGCCCGGGCACCCAACCGAGAAGACCAAAAATAGACGCCCGTTAGAACCTGACATATTCTATCTGCTTATCCTACAGTGCGCTGTGAGGGAGGAAACTCACCTGCGCACAGAATCCGTCCCTTCATCATATTTTATTTAGGTATTTGAGTAGCACATCTGTACTTAGATACCTCAGCTCCTAACGACGAGGATGTCTTCACTGCCATAAGACCTCCGATAGGCTACAGCATAACAGACCCACAGTTTCTTCCCTCAATTTCACTCTCTCAGTTTCACTCACTCAATCAATCTCTTGCTCGTTCTCTCAATTTTCCCTACGGTCTCTCACTCAACTAAAGTTGTACTTGTACCTACTCTCACGAGGTCGAGAAGACGAGCCCGTGGTCGTTTCGTCAACCACACCCCCTCCTTATGATTGTTTTGAAGGATGATTCTCTTTCCTACAGCACGCACCCCACAAAACATCCCTAGGGCTTTGTGAGATACCGCCGGATCTCCGGAAACGCGATTTCTTGCACAGCACACCGGGCACGGTGGACCCCAGGGCCAGCAATTTTGAATTTTTGATACCGAGGAAGCGGCGCTCAATACATACTAGATTCAACCTTGATATGGCTTACAGCTGATCGCAAAACACACGATCCGTCCAAATCTAGAGGCCACCATATACTACACTTTTGTAACGACCCTGACATAAGCACTACCATATGATCCATGGACCCCACATAACCGTGGTAATAAGACCTCTGGCCGCCCCGGCACCATACCACAAGCAAGCAACCACCACTTTATTCTCTTGCAACTTCTGTCCCCAAGATCATTTGGTATCTCTACTCCAGTTTGTGTATCAACCAGCAACTAAATTCAAGCAAGGAAAATATGCCTGAGCCGCCAAACCCCCGGCAGCAACAAAAACGATCGGTATGTCTGAACCTTCGCTCTGCCCAGCCGACAAGTGACGGGATATTAGCAACTACCCCAAAACATATTCGAAAGCAGGCCGCTGGTATGACTGGACTATATCCACTTCTAGCTTTCCACTCATCAGAATGAAAATCAACAGCAAAGACCACACCGGCCGCTGGTATGACTGGACTATACCCACTTCTAGCTTTCCACTCATCAGAATGAAAATCAACAGCCAAAACGGGTGCCACCGGTATGACTGGACTATATCCACTTCTAGCTTTCCACTCATCGGAATGAAAATCAACAGCAAGGACCACACCCGCTGGTATGACTGGACTATATCCACTTCTAGCTTTCCACTCATCAGAATGAAAATCAACAGCCAAAATGGGTGCCACCGGTATGACTGGACTATATCCACTTCTAGCTTTCCGTTCATCGGAATGAAAATCAACAGCCAGCACCATCATCGCAATGTGCCAATGACATAGCACCATCAGGCCCGATTAAAAGGAAACGTTTCAACAAGGACGATTTAGGGAGAGAGAATGAATAATAACGACAATGTGCATTCATGAGAGGGAGACGACGGCGGGTAACGGACAAGAGTAGCCTACATGTGTATATCCTGAGAGGCCGGCATCCAAGCAGAGCACTACATCAACCCCTCATGCTTAGTTGCCGAGACTAACCATCTTGAGAAATCACGCATCAGTCCTGCCAATGCAATAAGTTTCGATAGTCAGCTTGGGTATACCAGCGCTTGATAAATGATGGCTCCTGACAGAGTCAATGGATGACAATCTATAGGATTTAGGGCCCCGCATAATAAATTGTTGATTGAAAAAAAAAAAAAAAAGTGGAATAGAGAATGAGGATTACTGACTCATGTAAGATATACTTAGCAGGATGCCATCCACTGTGAGACCCTAGGGGTTGTAAAATGTGATGTTAAAGAGTGAAGTGTGTAAATAGTTATGGATAGTGTTGTTTCTCAAGATGTAGGAAAAAATAACATTGTTGGTAAGGTTATTTTCAACAGTAAGTCTAGATATTTACACCAGAAAATGTCATGGATAAAACAATGTAATATATGGTGGTCCAGAGGGGTGTTAAAAACACCTCAAAGGGGGGAAATAGGTATACCACACATATTATTGTTTTTCAGGCCTTAGGAAAGTGCAACAGTTTTAGTAAGATTGCTTTTCATTGGTATTAAATATTGGAATATGGTAGATTAATATACTGGAGGTTCCAGGCTCAGGCTACTCTTACTGCATCTGCTGAATGGCAGAAGGACTTTGCAGCCTCATCCAAATACTGTGGCTCCCAGTTTCTCACCATCTTTGATAAGAGCAACAAGCCCCTTGCCCCATCATCCCTACACCATGGAACTTGGCTCATCTTAACCACCAAAGACCCACCATCTCTCACTGCTCGCCTCACCCACTGTATTACCAGCCATGCCCCTATTGGGAAATACTGCCAGTCTTCCCTGATGAACCAGTCCAATGACCATGTAGTGAACTCCTGGAGACCCAAGACCACATCCTCTTTGACTGCCCCAACTTCTCAAGGACAAAGTCCAACCTTCAGCACAACACTTCCCTGCTGCTCTCTGACCTAGTTCAGTTTCTCTGAGACAACCCAGCTGCCTTTGCCTTTCCTTCAAAGCCTACTGCTTCCCAAGGGACTCCTGCCCCCAGAGTGAGCCAACCACCCTCTTCTCCCTCTTTGTCACCTTCCCCCCTCTGTTAGGGGAAGAAGGCACTGGAACCAAGTTGATATTCAGGTGGTGATTACAATTGCCACCCACACTACATATATACACATAGTGGTCTGTGCACAGACTGGGTAACCAAACACAATGTAAGCTACCAGTAATAATATGCACAAACAATAAACAAACAACTTATTAGTAATAAAGCCACTCAGGGTCGGGCTTGGGGATGGGGGTGGCCAAAGGCTGAGACTGGGCTTGGGCATCAGGCATTGGTTAGGGAGGCTGAGCCCAGACGTCCAACCACAGGTCCCTAGACGTACCTTGTGTAAGGGGAGGTGTACACCGCCAGTCCCCTTACACCCTCCCTTTGCAGCCATCCATAGTTTATCACATGGGGCCTCTGGCCTTGTCTCTTTAGCTAATCCAATGTAGTAGATACTCATTGGTGTGGACTGCTAATGGGCCCTGCATAATAAATTGTTGATTAAAAATATATATATACAGTAAGGGACAAAACCCTTCCAATGATTTTTATACTTTAACAAATATGTTAATGACTGCCCACCTACTAAGGATGAAACCTTCATATTTTAATTGGGAATACCTATATGACTCATATATCATCCTGCCAAGTATCATTGCATCATATGCCATTTTGGGAAGTCAGTGAATTAAACAATCATTTAAGAAGGGTTTTGTCCATCTCTAAGAAATTACCAATAATTACACTTTTAGTACTTTGTATACCCTCTCCTGGCATCCACCACAGCCTGAACCCTATCAGGCATACTCTCTATCAGATTCTGATACACTTCTGCTGGAATCTGATCCCATTCCTTTTGTGTCCTATCCCATAATTCTTCCATCCCCTGAGGTAGAGTGTCATACTCCCCTAACTTGATTTTAAGATAAGTCCACAAATGTTCAATTGGATTAAGGTCTGGAGATTGTGGGGGCTACACCATAACCTCCATTTCAGCTGCTTTGAACCATTTTTGAGCCTTGATGCACCTATGTTTGGGATCATTATCTTGTTGAAAGACAATATTCTCCACCTCTTTGCCATACCACTCCAGGCTCCCCTTGAGTTCATCCTCCAAAATGATGACAAATAGATCACCATCCATCTTACCATTAATCTTGGCTACCAACCCTGGACCCTCCCACAGCATACAGCCCCATACCATGATGGAACCCCCTCCAAACTTTGTGGTTCCCTGTACCAGCCTATCACTAAGCCTCTCCCCTGCTCTTTTCCAGACCCAAACCCTGCCATCTGACCAAACCACCCTCTTCCAGTCTTCCAGGGTCCAGTCTGCATGTGCCTCTGCCCACTCCAATCTTTTCCTCTTGTGTATAACAGAGAGTTTAGGCCTTTTCTGCTTGACTACAGCCTTCATTCCAGCTTTTTTGAGTGCTCTACAAACTGTTTCAGAGGATAGAGGTTGGTCAATGACAGTATGAAGGGTTCTGGTGATTTGGGAGGCATTTTCAGCCTTGTGGGATATGATAAGATAAGTGGCATATTTGATATTGCCAACAGAAAGCTTGGTTGGGTGGCTACCAAGTGACTTAAAAAGTGTTGAACAATGTTTGGAGCAAAGACAAGATATAGTGCTGAGGCCAAGACCAGTGGTAAAAGCAATATGGGTAGCAGAGTGGCCTTTGTCCAAAAGGAAAAGAATATGGTTGTGTTAAGTTATAGAGAGAGATCACATGTTAGCAAAATGAGGTTGGGGGGGTGGTGTGAGCTAGAGGAGTGAGCAGCTATATTTATACATTATTCCAATCAGTCACACAACATTTGTTTGCACTTATTTGGCTGTAATAAACAAAATCATGTGATTAGAGTAGAGATGGACAAAACCCTTCCAATGACCTTAAATGATTGTTTAATTCACCGACTTCCCAAAATGGCATATGACGTAATGATGTTTGGCAGGATGATACATGAACCATATAGGTATTCCCAATTAAAATATGAAGGTTTCACCTTTAGTAGGTGGGCAGTTATTAACATATTTGTTGAAGTATAAAAATTATTGGAAGGGTTTTGTCCCTTACTGTATATATATATATATATACTGGAGGTTTTATTGTTGTCAGTAGGAAGAGAGGTATCTACTTATAGCACTCATCCTGTTTGGCAAGCCAGTGAGTTAGACAAGATATTAGCAATATTTGGGCATCTGTTTGGCCACAACCCATATGTAGAGGCATAGAGGACATATGTATAGAGAGCTGTGAATTTGTGACTGTTTCATACATCAAACTGTAGGTCAAAATGGGTGTGTTTGAGGTATAAAGACACAATAGGGAGGTAATGTTGTCTAGAGAACTAACTGTAAATTAGGATGGAGTGAGGAGAAATAAAGAGCAACCTTGTCACTGTTGTGTGTGCTTGTTGTCAGCATTGTGTCCATCATCATGGTTCCTCCCTGCTGCCATCATGGCTCTCAGCCACCATGCATACATACCACTATGTCTTTTCACACAATGCAAACACAACCCCAAGTGTAAAGGACAGGAAACAAGCAAGGCAGGTGCTGGGGAAACTGATGGTGGACTTCAGGGATGAGATTTCAGGAGTTCTTGGAGATAGGGATGTGGCATGGGTCCTGATGTGAGTATTCAATGAAATTAGTTAGACAGTTGACGGAGGAGGGAAATTTAGGGGTCAGAAACACAGCTCAGACACTGATAGTCATGACCACTGGACAGTGCAAGCATTCCACAACAATCACACTTTTTTGACATTCCATCTTTATGGATATGGTAGTGAGTTGCTGGGGGCATGGCTTTACAAGAATGGAGGAAAATGGAAGGTTGGGGGGAAGAGTCTGAAGGAGGTTGAACATTATGGCTGGTGATCCATCAGGGCAATCTGCAGGGTTGTATCTTTAAATCTTGGTGTATTTTTATGTCTTTTTTGGAAGATATATGAGGGATTTCAGTTGAATCGACTGGGTAAAGGGTGAAACATGTATTGTAAGCCCATGGACCTGGCTTACACCAGGATTTGCACTTCTTTGATGTGATATCTATTGGAATCTGCTACCTCATGTATGTAGTAACTAGGAGGGGTCAAGTTCCTTAGTCCCCCCTCAAATAGACATGGGTTCTGTTCAGTTGGATTCCAGTAAGGCACCCTTGTCCCTAGTGAAGGATGCCCCCAAGTGGGGGCATCTTTACATCTTTCCAACTCCTCTGTAGTAGTTGGTACCAAATTCTTCCCATCTCAAGATACAAGGGAACTAGTTGAGCCTGGATCCAAATGTTGCAGTATTTTGTTAAGATCCCAATTGGTTCTGGAAGCTCACAAGGCACACACCCAGATCAGCATGACTACATTGCTACCCTTTGATAAATTTATATATCACTGTGAACCCCTACCAGTTGTAATTTATGTCAAAAAATGTGGGGGTTGTGTTGTAATTCACATCAAATTATTAAAGAATTACAACCTTTATTTAGAAAAACAGCATTATCTGGTGTAATTATCAAAATGTCATTATTATGTACTCTCCTAAAAATGGCACTATCTGGTGTAATTCTCACTTCTTGACTATTTCTGATGTAAATTACAACCTGTAGGGGTTCACAGTGTATCTGCCCCTTGAGTTGGGTTTGATATGATTGGATCAGGTCAAGCAAAGTGATCACCCGCAAGACAGTGCCCACATGTTGTGGCTAAGCCTTTGCAGGCACTTGGGCTAGCTGCCACCCACGTCAACCTTTTGTAACAATGAGCCCCTCCTCAAGCTCTCTGGGGTATGTGGTCCAAATGCTTCTGGGGGATTTTCAACCTTTAGGTTCTAATGCCTTAGGTCAACAACCTTGTCTGCATGAGGCACCTGTCTTTCCTGTGTGGTGCAACAAGGTGTCAGTTCACATCCTTCCATCTTGTTTTAGGTTGGTTTGTTGTATGAATGCATAGTGGTTAGGTTTGTTGAGCCACATGGACCATCCCTTTTGGGTCATGTAATGTCCCTCTGCTGCTGACACTATTCAGCATTGACAGTAGCCAGAAACTGGTATTACAACCTGTCTAAATTTGAGAAAGGCATTGTAGCTGAGGAGGATGTTCTGCCAGGAATCTGTCAGGGACTCATCATTTTGCAAGCCATTTGGAAAACTTTGACAATATGAACATGGCATAAGCATAGGTGGGTGGTTGTCACAGAATGCTTAAGTTCCTGTATTGCATAATCATCCAGGCAACATGTCACTGTTCTTCAGGGCTGGACCTATGAATTGCCAGTATAGGGATCTACTTGACATTTTTGTTCATGTATAGTTGCATGCCAAATGTCAAATATCAGAAATTTTCAACCCACCCTCAATGTTAAATGAATAGGAAGTTCTAGTGCCAGAGCTAACTCCCCCACCCCATGTTTGCTCCCTAAGTGGTTGTGCACCATATTCTTATAGATGAGAGTGACAGACTTGTATGCCAAGCAAGAAACAAGTTGCCCCATCATGGATCCCTGCCATGCTAATGCCATCATACAAGGTAAACAGCACCCCATGCTATATCCATTCACAGAGATACTAACCAAAGTTTCCATCAATCCTTTCATTAACTTTCACAATCACCTCAATTTTTGTTGCCAGCAACCACATTTATATTTGCTTGTTCAGGACAAGAGCTGACAGGCAGCTACCACGTTTTCTGGGGCCCAACCTAGCTTCTGATGTGAGTTGCTTATTGTTTCCATTGCCCAGTCCAAATTGAATGGCTGTAAAATAGGGAGGGGCGATATGTGTGGCACCTGTGCAGGTTGTGCCCAGTGCCTTGTTTTTCTCAACTACAGGTAGGCCACAGGCAAAATCAGGATGCTGTATATTCTCCTGACAAATCTGTTATCAACCCTAGATGTGGTCAGGTCGGTTGCACAGATTCTGTTATTCTACATAATCATCTAGTGAGTAAAGCTATTTTCCTGGCATATGCATTGACCTTGGGATGACCAAAATGGATTGGGAGCATGGCTCTGATTGTATTAATTTGTAAATCATTCCTTAGTCCACCTGGATCTCCATATCAGGGCTTTGATCTACAATGACCTACTCACCCCTGTCTAATATCCTTCCAACAATACACTGCACTGTACCTAGATCAATGACTTCATCAATACCACAATCTTTATAACTGTAATAATAAATGCTGCCTTTTCATGTTGCCTTGACACTGTGAATAAGTGCCAGGATAGCAGTCATTGGTGTGGCTAAGTTGAGTTGTGGTGTGGACAGGATTTCCAAAACAAGGATGCACTTTAGTTGGCCAAAGAAATTGCATGGCCTGAATTCTGGTGTTCTTCTCTTTTGGTGAGCATGCTGATCCACAAGTTGAATATACTGGAATGGGGAACATTCAGATATCATATACAGGAAGGGGCAATAGCACTCACTTGTACAAAGGATGCATCCCAACTGTCCTCTCTCTTCCCAACCAAATCACAGGCAATCATGAGATCACCTCCTTCAAGACAAGTTACTCTGCCATATTGGACAACAAGCTGATCTGGTTTTATGACAGATTGAATAACTTGCTTCATGACATCAAAGCATGTCACTAAAGAACTAAGCTTAGCAAGGCTTGGGAGATGGAATGACAAGCAGCACATAAGATAAAAGATTATCACTTTGGCCTGGGAGATTTAGTATTAATGAGAAATACAGCTATAGAGAGCTTGGCAGACAGGAAGATGAAACCCAGGTATCTAGGACCCATGGTGGTCCTTAATGATACCAGGCTTGTGAATGTGTTCACCCCAATAACACATCTTTTTCACATGTGTGGGGTTTGCTGACATAGCTTGTAGGTGAGGGATGAGGGGAAGGTACCTGAATGTCTTGTGTGGCTTTCCATTAGTTGTGTATTGCAATTCCTTGCAGTTGGGGCATTCAGTGAGGTCTTCATATGGCCTGACAAAGCAAACACAGCTGTTTATACAACAGCTGTATTGTATGGGCTGAAATCCAGACAAGGATCAAATGTGCTTCTTGGTCATTTTCAGGCTGACCTGATTGCTGCCTGGAAAAGCTTTACAGAGTCAACTAAAGGTGCACTCAGTTATGTGGTCCTCCACCTTGAGCATATAGCTACAAAGCAGATTAAGGTCCAAATCCCCCAAGGCATTCACATCTGAAGTATTGTTAGCAAGGCAGGTGATTCATGAAGCGAGGACAAACCTGTGGATGCAGATGCTGCTTCATACTCAAATTTTTAACCAAGCATGTCCCAAGAGGAAATGCCAGCTACCTCAGACCCTGCAAACAAACTGTCATCTTCATCAACCTTGCTGTCTTAATCATTCTCACAGGTTTCATCACTCTTGCAGGCTTCATCGCTCTTGCAGGCTTCATCACTCTTGCAGGCTTCAGGCTGGGAAGCTTCAGGCTCAGCTCCAACAACACCACCAAATTCCTCATCTTCACTGTCAGTACCATTCCTATAGGCAGGCCCAGAACCATCATCTCACAGGTGGCCATTTCCCCATCGCTGCTCCATCATGCACCTGATTCTATCCACAAACCTGTCTGACCAGTGCATAGATGGCAATATATCAGGGAAGTTATCATCATGATTTTGTTCTAGTGCAGGGAGGGGTTCTGTGAGGTCCATATTGGCTTGAGAGGTAGGAAATTTCTCAGGAGGTTGGTACACCTTGGGTTGGGCTGCCTTAATCCACTTGCAGCTGCCATCCTGGTCAGAAATGGATTGCAACCACTTTTTGGAGTCTCTCTTCTGGTGGTCCTGAGGTGGAATTCAGGAATGTCAGAGATTGGGGGGGGGAAGGAAGTGTGTCCCAGCCATTCTTGCTCTGCCAGGACACTTGCTCTGAGTGATGTCTTTCCATGGCTGTTCAAATGGTTTCATTTTGTAGCATGTGTTACAAGCAGGCTGCAACTGCAGGTGCAGAGGACAGACATGGTCAGAGTAGAGAGACAAAAAGCATGATAGCACAGCCCAGTGGACTTTCTCTGCTGATGTGGAATAACTCATACAGGGATGCATGAGACATTTTGACAAGCATATATTACTCATTGCAAGGAGCACTTCTACAGAATGGGAGGGTATGGATAAGGAATTGGTATGTGAAGGTAGGATGTCTGGCCTAACATCCACCAATCTAGAGAGTAGTATGCATCACTGTACACAATGATTGCACACAGTAAGTTTGAGAGCTCTCAGTTAGCATCCAAGGAGATCCTCAGATGGTACTCAAGAGGTGTCACAGTAACAAGCCTCTGTGCTTATATCTGAGGAGATCCTCAGATGGTAGTCACAGATTGGCATCTAGCTTCTATGACGGAGTAACATCTGTGCTGAGTGTCAGTGTATGAGGGTTTGACCTTTGTAATACTCACCTCATCCATTAAACAGGTTCCAGGCAGTTAAGCACAACAGAGATGACAGTGGAAGGCAATGGGTGAAGGACCTGGATTGTTCTTTGAGGACTTTCATTGTTCTTTGTCCTTCAGAGGCACCTCTCAGCTGCTGGTGCCAAATTGATGGAGTCCAAGGAAATCCCATCTTCTCATCCTTGCAGGCCCCTGTCACACAGTGTTAGGGCAACCTGGGGGCCCAGGCAGCTCAGGGGAGCTAAGGAGAGCTGGAGCCAACCTGCAGGGGAATCCTAAGTGTTATTGAACAGGTATGTACATGCAGAAGACTTACCTGCAGGGGAATCCTAAGAGAATAGGATAAAGGAACCCCTGCGGGCAAAACTGTGTATATACATGACTTATATAAGCAATATTAATGAATGGGGGTGAAGCAAACTATCCTAGTGCTACTCATGTAGAAATAAAGAGAGATTAAAGGAAGGGGTGAATATGGGGAGAAGAGGGTATCATATAATGGGGGAAAATGAGAGAAATGTCAGGGAGAAGGAGAGGATGGGCTTGTGGGGACCTTTATGGAACGCTTGGGCTGTTCTGGGTGTCCTGGAGCTTCTGGCATTTGAAGGGAGGGAGGTATAGCATGTTGGAGGGTAGGAGGATGCTCTGAGGGGTTTGTGGAATTTGGAAATTGCTAGGGGTGTCTTTAGACTCCCCAGGGTGTCCCCTTACACACAGGCCACTTGTCTGTTGTAGAGATCATCCATATGGTCAGACCAATGTCCCAAATCTTCACCTGATCCCTTGTAAAGGTGTGTCAAGGGAAACCATGGCACTTTTCTTTTGTCCTTGGCTTGACCTGAAGATCAGTCAGTGTAAGGGCAACCTGGTTGCTGCATTGTGTTGGCTGAGCAGGGAGAAACCTTAAAGAATTGAGTAAGGTTTCTCTGAGCTCACCTACACTACTTATACTACCTGCCATAAGGTCCAAGTTGAGTAATCTACTCTACATAAATGGCTGTGCAGTGTCAGGGATGCCTAAAGTAAGTATAGTCAGGAATGGGCTCAGGATAGGGTCATGCATGCCAGTGAGGGTTCGCCTCTGCATCAGAGGGGTGTAGGAGGGAATTTCAAGTGCTAGGGTGCTGAGGGACAGATTTCCGAGCCCAGGGAGGCTGCAAATCGGATTTTTGAATGCAGGAGGGCTGGGAGTCAAATTTCCGAGCATTGGAAGGCTGGGAATCGGATTTCCAAAGGTAGGGAGTCTGGGGATCAGAATTCCGAATTTGTGGTTGTAAGCAATGACTCAGAGTTCCCCTTACACCTACCCCCCTTTCAAGGTTGTGATGACTCAGCACAATGGTCAGATTGAGGGCATAGAAGGGGATTGAGCCAAATGCAAGACTCCTGATCTGTCTTGGAGCTCCTGGGTGTTGTTGATAGAATTCCATTATGCAGTCAGGGGCATGGATGTCCTTGGCCGATTCCCAGCAGTTTTCTTCGATCCTGAAGTCCTTCCATTTCACTAGGAACTGGAGTCTCCTCTGGTGGATGCAGCTATCCAGGATTTCCTTGACTTCCCACTCTTCTTCATCCTCAATGATGATGGGTGCTGGTGGTGGTTTGGGCTGGTGTCTGGGAATGGGGTTCATGGGAGTGAGTGTGAGCTTTACCACATTGAAGACCGGATGGAGGCATCTCATGGATTTCGGCTTGGTTCCAGGCCCCTTATTCCCTTAACACTAAGGTTATTGCCAACATCAACCTGGCATGACATTTATAAGATCTCCAAGTCAAGATCTCAAGCTCAAGTCCCATTACTAGAGACTTGTACTTCTATCCCTTGAGAAACCTACCTCTGATTCCATGATTGTAGCAGGCCTCAATGGTCTGCAGGTACTTGTCCTGCCTAAGCACCTGACTGAGAAGACCAAAACAGCCACCTGTCAGAACCTGACATATTTTACTGTATCTCTTACCAAGTCCTGCATGGTGTGATAATACTCTTCTTCTTGTAAGGGAGGAAACTCACCTGCACACAGAATCTGTTCCTTCATCATATTTTCATTTAGGTATTTGAGTAGCACATTTGTACTTAGATATCTTAGCTCCTAATAACAAGGATGTCTTCACTGCCATAAGACCTCCAACAGGCTATAGCATAACAGACCCACAGTTTCTTCCCTCAATTTCACTCTCTCAGTTTCACTCACTCAGCCAATCTGTCACTCATTCTCTCAAGTTTCCCTATGGTCTCTCACTCAACTGAAGTTGTACTTGTATCCTACTCTCACAAGGTCAAGAAGACAAGCCTGTGGTTGTTTTGTCAACCACACCTGCTCATGATTGTCTTGGAGGATGATTCTCATTCCTACAACATGCACCCCACAAAACATCCCTAGGGCTTTGGAAAATACTGCTGGATCTCTGGAAACCCGATTTCTTGCACAGCACACTAGGCATGGTGGACCAGGACCCTGGAAAATCCTCCTATAGGCCAGATCTGGAATTAGGACAAACAGGGGGATTTCCAGTCACCAGGTCCGAGTTTGGACAAACTCACCTTGGGGAGGGCATCAAGCCGGATCCCAGGGCTTGGACACACCAGTGGCACTCAGCCTGGGAGATCAAGAGGGCAAATACCATTGTGATTTATTCGAATTTTTAGAGGCCAGATCTGTGAAGTTTGGACAAAATCTAGGGTAGGACTGCCGGAGGCCAGATCCAATTTGGACAAATCAGGGGCATGGGAGCTTTCAGGTTTGGACAAGCATTTTTCTGGAGGGGATCTGGCCTTTATGGGGGTTGTCCAGGGTCCTGGTGGATTCCAGGGCCAGCAATTTTTGATTTTTGATTCCGAGGAAGCGGCACTCAATACATACTAGATTCAACCCTGATATGGCTTATAGCTGACCGCAAAACACACGTTTCATCCAAATCTAGAGGCCACCATATATACTTTTGTAATGACCCTGATATAAGCACCGCCATATGATCCTTGGTCCCACCTAACCATGGTAGATAGGACCTCTGGCTAGCTTTAGCATCATACGACAAATAAGCAACCACCACTTTCTTCTCTTGCAATTTCTGTCCCAAGACCATTTGATATCTCTACTCCAGTCTGCACGCCAACCAGCAACCAAATTCGAACAAGGAAAATATGCCTGACCTCTCAAGCCCCCTGCAGCAAACAACACCATCGGTATGTCTGAACCGTCCCCCGGTCCTAGTTAGTAAATGACGGGATATTAGCGACCGGGTGAACGCAAAATCAGACGCAAGCCGCCGGTATGACTGGACAATATCCACTTCCGGCTTTCCACTCATATCGTAATGAAAATCAACAGCCACCAGTGTCACAACCTGACCCCCCAAGCCCCTGGCAACAAATAACACCATTGGTATGTCTGAACCGTCCCCCGGTCCTGTTAGTAAATGACAGAATATTAGCGACCGGGTGAACACAAACCCGGACGCACGCCGCCCCCAGCTTTCCACTCATATCGGAATAAAAAGCAACAGCCAGCACCACCATCACAACCTGACCCCCCAAGCACCCAGCAACAAACAACACCATTGGTATGTCTGAACCGTCCCCCGGTCCTGTTAGTAAATGACAGAATATTAGCGACCGGGTGAACACAAAACCGGACGCACGCCGCCTCCAGCTTTCCACTCATATCGGAATAAAAGCAACAGCCAGCACCACCATCACAACATGACCCCCCAAGCACCCAGCAACAAACAGCACCATTGGTATGTCTGAACCGTCCCCCGGTCCTGTTAGTAAATGACGGGATATTAGCAACCGAATCAATACAAAATCAGACGCAAGCCGCCGGTATGACTGGACAATATCCACTTCGAGCTTTCTACTCATATCGGAATTAAAACCAACAGCCAACAGTACCATCACAACTCGCAGAGTAGCCTGTATGAGCAACTTCGCGTAACAGCGAACGTATCCCCTCCTCCGGCACAGACACAGATACAGATACCAAAAATGGAGGCCGGTGAACTGGCATGGACCTTCCTTGCTTTGTTATCTGGATATAACGATGTTGTATTCGGTATGGACTATAGAAAACAGATATATTTGAATTAGTCAATAACTATTACATAGATGAAAATTATCTCTTGGTAGCAACGATCTCCTTCTGCTTTTCACTTGGGGACATTTTCATCACTGTTGTCGCCTGTGGATGGTATGGGGGTGTGGTACGCATTACACGGATGAAAGAGGTCGACATACTCGTTTGCATTCCATTACCTTCGTTGCCAGTAAAGTATTGGATGTAGATCATAAGGTTTTCTTCTTTCAGAAGGCGAACACGGAAAGGCCATATGGGATTTGGCACACCTAGGCTCACTCCAGATGCTCAACAAGGCCGCTATATCAATGCTTCAGTTGCTATTGACAGTCGTTATTGAGAACACACTCGAGTCTCGGGCCCCTTCTACCTTGGTCATGAGGCCCCAGCTGCTCTTACCGTGGCTGCACAGCCTCTTCTTACTCACCACTGTTAGACAGGAAGATTATTTCGGGACAGCGCGCGTCGTCACGAAAGAGTGACATCGTTCGCTACAGCTTCAGACGCCCCGTCAAGTGCTCCCCCGACCGTGCACCGGTCGTGTTGCATTTTGGGGAGATTTGGATTATAAAAGACAGGACATAGGTGTACCTTTTCCTTGGCAGTATTGTAATTGCTCGACAACTACCGCTGCTCCTCGTAACGGACAGTCTTATAGATAACTCCAAGTCCCCGTACATATATATCCGTGTGATTGGGAGACTGGGCGCAGATTTTTAACTGTCAAAAAACTATTGATGAGAGTAAAAAGGCAGATCCCGAGTGTCGAACTAGGTACGGGCGCTGGAAGTTGGGCGTACTGATACCTGATTAGTTGATGATCATGGTACCAGCTGCGTCTCCCCGAAGAGGTCCCCCATTTCAGACCAGCTCTGCAGGCTGGCACTCCCATACCCATACACCTACGTCGCTCACCACCGCGCTGCTAGTGAAATCTCTTGGATCGTCCCTATATCTTTGCTCAGATGTGATTAAACCAGGTCAAGAAAGGTGCTAAAGGGAAATTCTCTCTGGGCGGGTACATCGATCATGAACGGCAGAAAATAGTTCGTCGCGAGATAGACAGTCGCAGCGTGCACTGGAACAGATAGATGGAAGCCCCCAGGCCACTAAGTAGGGAACCAGTATCATCAAGCAATCCACGAAATTTTATTAGAGGAACGGCACCTAGCCTCTATCTTCGCTCTCGTCATCTTAGCCGTGCGACGAATACATATTTATATACCTGCGGTTCTCGGTCCTATGACAATTGACAGATCCACTGTCAACAGCACCTGGCATACATCAATAAGAACAAAGGTTCTCGAGACAGAACACTTATTTCTGAACGTCAGACGCCGGGCTATGCGTGGTCAATCTGTTATTAAAGAGTTTCTCACTACAAGGATGTCCATTCAAACATTTCCATCCACACATCATGAATTTTATGAAGAAAGCCGCCACTAAGATTGCCAAAGCCGCCACCAAGGTGGAAGATTCCCTTGCTGGAGGGATTCCTCCCAGCTCAGAGCCGAAGGATCCACAGGATGGTACTGTCTTCATAATTTCTATGGTGTGCTGGGAATAACGCCATCCCCTTAGTTGCCCTTGACACCGGTTCGACATTCTCACATGTTATCCGAGATGGTGTCACTAAATGAGCTTTGTAGCGGTTGACCTTATGCAAGGGCACGGCTCTCAAAAAAATAAGTCCAAGGCAGAGAAAGCCAGGGACGCCAACATCGCCAAGGGGATCGGGTCGATCTACCGGCTAGCCACTGGGGACCGGCCGGAAATCCCGCAAGATGGTGGGTACTCACAAATTCTGTGGTGTATCCAAGGTATTAATTCATACTATCCTTTCAGGTGCCCTTGACATTGGTTTGATGATTAGCACGCATAGTATAAGGAGCAACGTTACTGATCATACTCTACAGCGGTCGGCCTTGCACAGGAACACGGCTCTCAGAACAATAAGTCCGAAGCAGAGAAAAAAAGGGGCCCCAAGATCGCGAATGGGGCCATGCGGATTTACGGGTTGGCCAACGGGGAGCTACCGGCGCCGGAGGACTTGCAGGATGGTGCGTCTTCACAGGTTCCGTGGTGTAGTTTGCATGACACTGTCTGTTTAGGTGCCTTTAACATTGGTTCGGCGATTTGCACCTTTGATACTTGGAGCAATACCGCTAAGATAGTCTACAGCGACTGGCCTTGCGCAGGAACATGGCTCTCGAAAGAACAGATCCAAGGCAGAGAAAGCAAGGGACGCCCAGATTGGGACGGGGCTCAAGTCAATTCACGAGTTGGCCACCGGCGGCTTGCCGGAGATTCCGCAGGATGGTGCGTTCCCACAGGTGTTTTGATGTATTGTAATAACACCATCTTTAAGATGCCCTTGACATTGGTTCGACAATTGGCACGTGCAGCATTTGGAATAACGTTACTAATGATACTTTGCAGCAGTTGACTTTGGGCAGGAACATGGCTTGCGGAAGAATAGGTCTGGTGCGGGGAAAGCCAGGGATGCCAAGATCGCGAAAGGATTCAAGTCCATTCACGATTTAGCCAACGGGGAACTTCCTGAGGCGGAGGATTTGCAGAATGGTGCGTTCTCACAATTTCGGTGGAGCGTTCTCGGATCACACCATCTCTTTAGGTGCCTTTGACACTGGTCTGACAATTCGCACATATCGTTTTGGAGCAACAGCGCTAATGATACTTTGCAGCGGTTGGATTTGTGCAACAGCGCGGCTTTCGGAAGAATAGGTCTGATGCAGAGAAAGCTAGGGACGCTAAAATTGCCGGGGGCGTCAAGTCGCTTTATGGTTTAGCCAACGGAGAAATGCCAGAGCCAGAGGATTTGCAGGATGGTACGTCCACAAATTCTGCGGTCACGGTGTATTGGGGATAACACCACTTTTTAGGTGCCTTTGACATTGGTTTGTTGATTCGCACATATGCCACTTGGAGCGACGTCACTAACAGTACTTGATAGCGACTGATCTTATACAAGAACGTGGCTTTCGGAAGAATAGGTCCGGTGCAGAGAAAGCTAGAGATGCTAAAATTGCCGGGGGTGTCAAGTCGCTCTATGGCTTAGCCAACGGGGAAGTGCCAGAGCCAGAGGATTTGCAGGATGGTACGTCTTCACAAATTC